>JAEQBH010008339.1:0-108395 GCA_016808115.1 Tetrastigma voinierianum
TAACCATATGCTATTTAATAGCATTCGGTATCACATGTTTGCATTTGATTTTTGTATAAGTGTACTAATAGCTTGGTTAAAAGTCAATTGGAATACATGATAAGAAAAGAGATAGATATAACCAGAAATAGCAATATCGTGAATTTTATATGGAGAGGAGTATAGAAGAAAGAATAACATGATAAGCTCGGAGAACACGTATAGTGTAGCGGCTGCACACAAGGCCCAGGATGTGAATGGTAGGCATATATGATTGGTGTTTCGACACTTACATTAGTGCTATGGCACTCTGGCCCCGTGGCAGGGCAGTTCTGTTTAGTATAGGTACTCCCCGATTAGTGCTCACGACACTCTGATGAGTGCCCGGTACTCCTGGTTGGTGCTCACGACACCTCGGTCTTGTATTGTACCTTGGGGTACTTATTGTCTTTGCGTCTGCTCACTTCTTATGATTAGTGCAGTAATTGGCTTGATTATATGATAAGACTGAAATAAAGAATAAAGAGTAAAGATCTTAATATACTCCTATATTTGTTTACGCTAGTACCTACGGGTACTTCTATATCCCGATTAATCTACGTAGTACCTACAGACATCTCCGTATAAGCTTGGATAAGAGTTAATCTCGATGAGTACCTCTGGGTACTCCCATATGAGTATAAGATAAAGTTGGAAATAAGCACAAGTGTGCGTCTCTTGGGACATTTGAACAAGTAGTACTTACGGGTACTTCCGTATAAGAATAAGTTCCGCAATACCAGTATACGTTCCTTAATATCTCTGTAAACTCTTACGGGAGATCTGAGATAGATATAAGTACCAGTACGTGTATAAGTACCTCTGTATAAGCATAAGTTCTGTAACTCCTATGGGAGATCGAAACAGTATAACGAGATGAAATATATGAGTATGTGAATAAGTACCTCCGTCTAAGTATATGTATAAGTTCAGTATCGTATATGAGGAATATGAATAAGAATGTGTCATTTGGGAGATATGAACCAGTATGAACCTACGGGTACCTTCGCATAAGTTATATGTTTCCGATTTGTATAATAAAGCCATGGAACATAAACCATGCAAATTTGAAAAAAAAGGAATTCAGCTCCGTTCTGACTATATATGTACGGGTATCTCTGTATAGACTCTATACTCCTATGGGAGATGTAAAAATTCTTTTAAAAGTCATAAGGTACAAGTAGACAGAATTATGTAAATGACATGAATAGGAAAATGACATGAAAACCCGAGAAAGTCATGATACATGTAAAAGAGCGAAATGCCTTGCCGTGTATATGTCTAAGTTTGCCTTTCTGAATATGATCGACTTGTTATACATTTGGATTATATGAATTCATGAAGATTTTGATATACATTTGTTATATGTTTTTATCATGATTAAGTCCCCCAGAAATGCATGTATCGGTATAAGTTATAAAGATTATGTTTCCCACTAAGGCGTAAAGCAGCGAGGGTTTTTAATACGTGTAGGTGCGGGGAGAAGGCGTGCGAAAACATCCGCTATGCAATTTCAGGCGACACACTTGGCAAGGGTTCAGCACATGTAGGTTAGTGCTCGATTTGTAAATGTAAAAGTACGGTTTTGTATTTGTAAATGGGACTCGATAAATGTATAGATTTGATGGACACCACTCCGGTGGTAGTTCTTTGATATGTATATGATATTTTGATTACATTTATAAGATGTGGAGCCATACCCGCAGTCTGAGGTCGGCTTTGAAAAAAAAAATCGCGGGTAAGAGTCCCGATTATATGGTCTCACGCCTCGGAACCCGGTTCGGATCCGTCAATCGGGTCTGACCGGGAATCGGGGTGTGACAGCTTCAGTCTTTGCCCATTGACCTTGAACACCTTGCTATCTTTGGAATTAAGAAGGTCCACTAATCCATTGAGGTAGACTTGATGGACGATGAATGGACCGGTCCACCTTGACTTGAGCTTTCCCGGAAAGAGGTGGAGCTTAGAGTTAGAGAGCACCTGATCTCCTTGTTTGAAATTCTTATAGGCTATTAGTTGATCATGCCACTTCTTAAGTCTGTCTTTTGCAATTTTCGAGTTGAAGTAGGCATTATTCCTCAGCTCTTCCAGCTCACTGATATCAAGGTGTCTTTTTAAGGCCCGACTTTCCAGTATCCGGGTTCGACTTTTGGTTGCCCGCCCATTGCCTTATATTCAATTTCCACGGGGCGGGTGACATGTTTTGCCATAAACTAGGTGATAAGGGGACATGCAGGGATGGTCTTGTATCTTCATTAATAATGCCTGAGGAATCGCGGCAAGGACCGATCCTTTACATTGAAGCTCACCATTTTCATCAGTATTGTTTTGATTTCTCTGTTGGCGAGCTCAACTTGACCACTGGTTTGAGGATGGTAAGGGGTGGCCACTTTATGTTTTACACCGTATTTAGCTAGGAGGTTCTCAAAAGGCTTGTTGCAAAAGTGTGAACCTCCATCACTAATTATGGCCTTAGGGACCCCAAATCTGGAGAAGATGTTCTCCTTCAAAAATTTTAACACTACCTTGTGGTCTGCTGCTCTGCAGGGCACTGCTTCAACCCATTTCTACACATAGTCGACCCCCACCAAAATGTAAACATATCGAAGGAAGAGAATGGTCCGTGAAGTCGTGCCCCGAACATCGAGCTGACTTCGACTACGATATGTCGGAGTTCGGAGGCATCATGCTTGACAGCGAGTCTTCCCGACCTTTGACATTTGTCGCATTCACGGCACATGGAGTGGGCATCCTTGAAAAGTGAAGGCCAATAGAACCCAGATTGGAGCACCTTCATGGCAGTCTTCTAGGAAGCAAAATGACCTCCACATTCATTCTCATGGTAGTGACTGAGTATCCCTTGTTGTTCTCCTTCAGGCACACATTTTCTGATTATTTGATCAACACAATATTTGTACAAGAAGGGCTCTTCCCAATAGTAGGAGTGAATTTTGCAAGAACTACGCGCTTGTTGCCTTCGGTTCTTTGGTAACTCTCCTATTACGAAAAATTGGCGAGTAATGGGCATACCATGGAGACCTACACTAGGAAGCGGGGATTCCTCGGGAAACTCATGTCGTTGATTGGAGGATTGTGAGTGTTGTGTGCTATTGTTAGTCTCGAGATGATGCAACAGCGTTCTCCACACCCGCTTTGTATCCTTGATTTGCGGGTTGAACTCTTGGAGTAGGAGAACCCATCGATGGGCCTAGCCTTGGCATTTGCTTGAGTGAGTAGGTACTTGAAAATGAATGATCCATGAAGATGATTATGTCAGGCCAACTAAGAGTAAGCCGCAAAACTTATCAAAGCATAGACCAGCTGCCCCGGTGGCTCTTTCTGGATTGGTTGTTAGCCAATTCCTCTGCGCCTCGTTCAATGTCTTGCTTGCGTAGTAGACCACATAAGGCTTTCTTCTTTCTAGCGAAGTTGCTCCAATGGCAAGGTCGCTTGCATCGCACATTACACGAAAGGTAGCGTGTTGGATTGAATTTCATATTGGTCGCGGTGGTCAAGTAGGCCTTGAGCTCCTCAAAGAAAGCTCCTGCAGCGGAGATCTTAGTCCCACACAAATTTCATCTTTCTCAGTAAACATAAAGAGGCTTAGCAATTTTTGAGAAGTCCTTGATAAACCTCCTGTAAAAGTCTGCATGCCCTAAGAATTGCCTCACAGTCTTCACATTCGTGGGAGAGGGCAGTTTGGAAATCATCTCCATTTTTGCCTTGTCAACTTCAATTCCTTTCTTGGAAATAATATGTCCCAACACAATTCCCTCGTTGACCATAAAATGACATTTTTCCCAGTTCAATACCAAGTTCTTCTCTATATACCTATGCAGGACAGTTTCTAAGTTGATCAAGCATTCTTCAAAGCTCCACTCCATAAATTGTAATATCGTAAAATATGAAACCTCCATAATCGCTCCACCCAGTGGCGAGAGATGCGAGGCATGTATCGTTGGGTGTGGCATGGGCATTACCACGAGACGAGGCGTCCTCCTGTAGGCATATGTGCCAAATGGGCAAGTGAAGGTGGTCTTCTCGTGGTTTTACGGCAATTTCAGATTTTGAAAGTAGCCTGAATAGCCATCCGAGGAGGCGAGTAAGAGAGGGATGCCCAGAAAATCCCTTTAGAGAAGATGGATCCGTGAAGGGTAGAGGTAAGTGATCTTTCCTTGTCACCTCATTTAGTCTTCTATAATCAATACATACCCCCAACTGTAGGAAGGCGGGTGGGCATTTCCTCTCCCTTTTCATTAAGCACAGTGGTTACCTTGATTTCTTAGGCACAACCTAGGTTGGACTCACCCAAGTGCTATCTGATATGGGGGTAAATACCCGACTTGTAGCGAGCTTTTGGGACTTAGCATACCACTTCTACGTGTGAGGATTCAGTCTCCTCTATGGCTACCTTACTAGTTTTTCCTCCTCCTCCAAGTAGATGTGATGGGTGCAAGGTGTTGAGTATTATGCACCCTTGGATAAGAGTGATTTCCGCAATAGCCTGTTCTCCTAAGGATGTCAATGGGTTGTTTTCTGATGGTTATACTTCGAGGAGGATATAGACAAGCTGGGCCTGCTCATGTTTTTCCAGGTATGCATATTTCAGTTCCGTAGGCAGGGGCTTGAGATCCAGCTTTTGAGGCACATTGGCTTCTCCCCCAGTTAGTAGAGGTAGAATTTCCTCATTTTTTTCTCCAGTGCCCCTATACAGTATTCATGCCTTGTGTTTCTTCTTTCTTGAGGATAGTCCAAGCAGGTTCCTCGATTAGCACATCCACATTTGTTGCGATTAGCTTGTTCCTCCAGAATTGTATCAATTATGCAAACTTCCTCTAGACCCTTTTCCACTGGTTGTATGTGCTTTTTACTCAAGTGGATGTTGAGTTCTAAGGTCATGTTCCCAAATGTAATTTGCATAACTCCATTTCGGCAATTGATAATTGCATTGGAGGTGGCTAAGAATGGTTTTCCGAGGATGATAGGCACATAATTAGCCCCCACTGCAACCGGTTTTGTATCAAGCACCACAAAGTCTACAGGATAGTAGAATTTGTCCACTTGTATTAAAACATCCTTCACAGTGCCCTTTGGTATTTTTATGGATCTATCTACAAGGGACAATGTGATGGAGGTGGGCTTAAGCTCTCCCAAACCTAGTTGCTTATACACTTGAATAAGGTAGTAGGTTGACACTGGCTCCCAAGTCTAGTAGCGCCTTTTCTACACAAGTGCCTCCAATATTCACTGAGATGGTAGAACTGGCTTGGGATCTTTGTATTTCCAGCTGGAGTCTTGCAGCGAATGATGGCAACCGACTTGTTACGTCGGGAGAGGCCTTTTTGTCAACATTTAGTCCTCTCTTCACTGTGCACAGGTCCTTTAAAAACTTAGCATATGTTTGGACCTGTTTAATCATGTCGAGTAGGGGGATGTTGACTTTCACCTGCCTTAGCACTTCTAACATTTAAGTCTGGTTGATGGCCTTTTTCTTGGCTTTTAGTGCTTGCGGGAAAGGTGGGGGTGTGCTCTTTTTCACTGCATTTTCTTTGATCGCTTCCTCCTCTGGCTCGGTTTCTTTTGCCTCCTGGCCTTCTTTTGCTGGTTTGGGGACTGGCTATTCAACCTCCTTTCCACTTCTCAAAGTGATAAATGCTTTAACTTCATCTATCCTGGGATTTGGCTCGCTGGAAGAGCTCAATTCATGCACCCCTCTAGGATTGGGTTGTGTCTGAGAGGGAAATTTCCCTTGTTCTTGCACCTGCTGCTGGTTTGTCAACCTTGAAATTGAGTACTGTAGGTTGTCAAATTTTTGAGAAATTTTAGACTGCAAGTTCTCTATTTTCTTATTCAATGTGCCTTCCACTGTATCAATCCCTCTTGTTAACCTGAGTGTTTACTGCCTTCTTTTCTTCCACAAAATTGCCCACCACCTTGCTCAAGTTCATGATAGCTTGTTCAACTGGTGATGATGGTGGTGGTGGTTGTGGCTGGGATGAAGAACCATACTGCTGCTGTGCAGTAGGGGGCATATATGGAGGAGGCTTTGGCTTCCAGGAGAGGCTAGGATGGTTCTTCCAGTTAAGGTTATAGGTGTTTCCATATGGGGCATTAGTTGGTGGCTTGTATTGACCCACAACATTGGCATGCTTAGCCATCATATCCCTTACTGAAGGAACAGTTGGGTAGTGCTCTCCTTGGTGCTCAGTGGACTAATAAATGAAACAAGGTTGGTTAGGCATAGATGCCTCAGTCACTACTTGCACCTCATGGTGATTTCGCATTTCAAGCTCCTCCAACCTTCTGGCCAAGGTGGATAGCTTTGCCTTCATCTCCATGTCCTCTGTGATTAAGTACATGCTTCCCCTTGAGTCGGCTGGAGTTCTCATCTTTTCTGCCTCTTTAGGGTTGGGTTCATCCCATGCTTTGGATGTCTTACATAGTCAAGAAGTCCATGGCTTCCTCACGGATGTTTGCTCGCAAGAGTCCCCTCCGCTACATAGTCTCGATAGCTGCCATGTGAGGGGGACATTCCATTGTAGAAGTGATTAACGACATCCAGTATCAAATCCAAGGTGAACGGGCAACGTGGTCTCCCAGGTACCTTTCCTAACACTAGTAGAATTTCTCATTTTCTTGGGCTGTAAAGGTGTAAATTTCCCTGCGGTGTGGTTTTATGGATCTTCTGAAGAATTTCTTTAAAGTGCACTTTTGCATATCTCCCCCGATTCCTGTGGTTTCGGCCTCAAAGAGTTGAGCGGATTTATCCTTGTCCTTCAAAGTCATAGGGAAGAACTGACCTCATCGGATCCACATTGAGGATGTCCTCTTTACAAAGAAGAGTCTTTGCACACTTCCTCGAACTCCGAATGTGTGAATAGAGTTTTCCTCTCCATTCCATGGAAGAAGTGGGAGCGGGGGCACTATGGGGCTTGATAATGATGTCCTACGGGAGGCACAATGCGGGGAGGATTGCACTCTGACCTTAGGGGGTGTATATGGTCCTCGTTGTTACGCCATTTGGGTTCCTTTGAGCCCCCTATTGGCTCTACTGCTCCTCAGGTGGAGGCTCCATCTGATTACCATGTATGCTCAATTCACAGCTCTGTTCTTGTGGAGCACTGCTCCTTCTAATCGACCTACTGTGTTCCTATCCCAGTGTTGCATAAACCCCTATGAAAAGGGCACAAAACACAACACGAGACAAAAGCAAAACAGGCTACCAAAAAGGTTAGTATTAGCTAAAAAAATGAAGATAGAAATTGTATATTGACAGTATAAAATTGAATCAACCTAACAGTGAACTGTTAGGGAAAATAACAATAAGAACAAAAAGGTTGAAAATTTACCAACACTTGTGATGTGGATCACAAGTTAAACAACTCGTCACTTGCACTTAGGCACCATCCCCGGCAACGACGCCATTTGATTCGCTTTAATCGTAGCATGCACAGGGTAGAGATTTGGTGCTCGGAATAAAAAATATTTATAAACCTAAACCTCTTACTGTCGTAGCATAGCTACTGCAGTATAGTGGCTCTAGGGTCGAACACATGGATGGGTTTTCTTAGTGTGGGTAACTAATAGTTGATTCAAAATGGTGATTTCACTTTGGATTTTAGGTTTTTTCATAAAAACAGTGGGGTAGGTGATTTGAAGACTGCAAGTAAAATATAATAAAATGTAAAAAGAACTCCTTGAAGTCTCGGGCCACTAGGTTTGAGGTCATAGGGCAACTGAGAGGTCCTCGGGTCCATTTCCTCGCATTGGGGAGAATGACCTATAGTCATTTCCCGAACCTGATCTTCATTTAGCTATAAAACCAAACCTTAATAGCTTTCCTCTTGAGAAATAACATTTATTGGTCATTGTGTTTCAAAACGAGTAAGCGATCCTTTGATCTACCCTACGGTGACAAATAAATATATGGCAACTAAATGAGCTTGAGTGGATGTAATAAGCATCCCACTTTGAACCCTAAGGTACCCAGTGCGGCGATCATGATACATCGAAAGGATTTAACCTATAGTGAGAGATAGAGGCATAAATGACAATAGCGCTGCGTTAAAAAAAGAACCTTGATGGTTACCTGAAAACCTAGCCCGGCTGACCACTACTCTTCAGGATTAGAGGGCTTGTGACCATCTACGAGTTGTCATCCTCGGTGTTTAGCGAGAGAAAAATGAGGGGAAAATGGCTTGGGCGAGTGAAATTTAAGCTTTCGCGCTAAAATTTATTACCTAAAAAGTCCTCTGTACGAGCCTTATTTGAGAGAAGCATATCTTTCGAGAATCAAGGAACAAAAATGTATAAACTACCCGATAATACAAGAAGAGGTAATTAAGGAAAGATCTGATTTGGTAAAAAATACAAATTGACAAAACACAATTCGCGAGGGTTGCTTTATGCCATGCAGTCTTATGATGTTTTGATTTTTATGTTACTACGCTCTAATTTCCTTCTTACTTCGACTACTGACTCCGAGTTCGACAGATTCTTCTTGTTTGAGTCGACTCGATGACTTTGGCCTAATTTAGCTTGCAAAAACTACAAAAATAGCCACAAGAGTAGTGATGAAGTAAAGCAGGGGCAAGTAATGTGCCAGTGGGTTATTAGGTTGATGGTACACAAAAAGTAACTCATAACACGCAATAAGCAGGGCTGAAATAGCCTTATTTGGGCATTAATCAGGGTACCAAAGTTTTGTGAGGAGGGAGGACACAAGCAAGGTTGGGTCATTAGATCCAGTGGACCCTATTCTTTTTGGGTAAAATCATAATGGGTTGGGTTTGGGCCCGAAGTAGGTGCGAATGTGTCTGGTACAAATGGGTGTAATGGATCAACGATTGTGACCGTTGATGGTGCTGTTCGCGAACGAGCAAATCGAGAGCACCGGAGTTCATCTATAAATAGGGTCTCATCGAGCTTATATCATCCCATTTTGAGAATTGACTTGTCTTTACGAAATCTCTCTCTCCCTCTTCTAGCATTTTCTTATTTGTGAGATTTTTAGCTTTCGTTCTACGTTCCAATTACTGCAGAATTGAAGCGTAGTGTCTTGGTTTATTTGAATTATATCACAAGGGTATTTTGCTCTATTTTCGTTGGTGCATACGCAGATAGAAGATCGTCATATCAACCTCATTTTATCCTAAGGCGAATTTGCAGTTAACCTAGTGCACACTTTTTCTGGGGGCAAATATTGTCTTTAGGAAAGCGACACAGTAACGTGACTTGAGGCGTACATTTCTGTTTTGGAGTTTGGTAGGCGACATGAGATTTTTCAACATTCTAAAGACAATATATATGCCGCGACCAGCCAGATGAATATCAACTCCAATTGCTAGAATATTACGTCGGGCAAGAAGACTTACTGAAAGAAGAAGGCAGGAAATAAGACAGGTTTTTATAAGGTGTCGTTTGGCACGTCAAAGGAGATATTTTCGACAGACGAAGAAGAATTTTCTGAGCATTGAACTATTTTACCAGTTATGCGGAAGCTTATAATCGAGGCAGTTGAACATTTATTTCCTGATTTGTTAATTGAGTTTCAAGATTTGAGAGTTGAATATTGATTTGTAATTGTAATTTCTTTATTTATTAATTTCAATTATAATTAATAATACAAGAAATACAATGGCTCAGTCACTTCAACAAATGACTTAGAATTTTATGAAGTTAGAGCGGTTCGATGGAGGAAATTTTAGGTAGAAGATGCATTTCCTACTCACCACACTGAATGTTGCCTATGTTATGAAAACACCATATCCAGAGGAGCAAGAAAATGAAACATTAGCTCAGACTCGGGAGATAACAAAGTGGGAGAATGATGACTACATTTGCAAGGGACACATTCTGAATGCTTTAGCAGACTCTCTGTTTGACATCTACCAGCTTGTGGAGACTGCCAAAGAACTGTGGGATACTTTGGAAGCTAAGTATCTAATGGAGAATGCAACAAGCAAGAAAATTCTGGTTAGTCATTTTATGAAATATAGTATGGTAGATAATAAACCTGTTATGGATCAATTTCATGAGATACAACATATTCTTAGTCAATTTAAGCAACAAAAGATTAATATGGATGATTCCATAGTTGTGTCTTCTATTATTGAAAAATTGCCACCTTCTTGGAAAGAGTTTAAAAAAAGTCTTACACACAAAAAGGAAGATCTTACTCTTGGGAACTAGCCGAAACACGCCGATTGGAGGAAGAGACTAGACACTAAGAAAGTAAGAATGAGATTGGAGCTCATGTGTCCAAAGTCCATGTGGTAGAGGACAAAGGAAATGGAAAAGGGAAGAATTTCTATAATAAGAAGCGCAATAACAAAAATCAACCCAACTCAGACTCAAAGAAAAAGAAAGGTGCATGTTGGTTGTACGTGAGGCGAGGACATTCAAGTGAGTGTCGATCATTCAATAATAAGAAAATCAGAGCATCAGAGTCCAAGAATAAATTTGTGGCTGTTATTTCCGAGGTTAATATACTCGAGGATGCTGACGATTGGTGGATCGATTCTGGAGCTACAAGGCATGTTTGCAATGATAAGGCTTTTTCAGCACTGTGAGGCAGGTGGATGATGGAGCAGATTCTCTACATGGGCAACTCTTGTGACTACTATTAAAAGGCAAAGAGGCCTGATGGTTAGGAGTCACTTCTGGGAGAAAATTGTGTCTTTAACTAATGTATGTCATGTACCTGAAATTAGGAAAAACCTTGTATCAGGAAGCTTGCTTAATAAGCATGGTTTCAAGCTAGTCTTTGAGTCGAGATAGTTTATACTATCTAAGGGAGGTGGAATTTTTGTTGGGGAAAGGATAATATTTGTATCAAGGAATGTTTAAGCTTAATATTAATAAAATAAATAATTCTATTTATATGTGATTCTTTTTATTTATGGCATGCTAGATTAGGACATGTGTTAATACTAGGAAAATGAATGATATGGTTAAATTAGATTTAATTCCTAAGTATGATAATAACATGGGAGATAGATGTAAAATATGCATGTAGACTAAAATAACTAGAAGCATTTCCTAAAGTGGGGAAGAACACGTTTTTTGCTAGAACTTGTTCATAGTGATGTATGTGACATGCATAGCAACATTCAGAGGAGGCAAAAGTATTTTGTGACATTCATAGATGATTTTCTAAATTATGTTTATATTTATCTTTGCATTCAAAAGATGAGGTACTTAGCAAATGGCGGTTTATAAAACATAAGTTGAAAATCAATGTAATGTCAAAATAGAACTAAGTTAAGGTCCGATAGAGAGAGAATATCATTTTCCTGAATATTGTGAAAATGTGGGTATTATACATGAAACTTCTGCACCTTATACACCTCAACAAAATGGTGTTGCTGAAAGAAAGAATAGAACCTTAACTTAAATGATAAATGCTATGCTCTCTAATTCAGGCTACTAATCGTTATTGGGTGAAGCTTGCTTACCGTATTATGTTATATACTTAATAGAATTCTATTAAAAAAAGAATAACATTACTCCTTTATAAGCTCCTGAAACAAGAAACCTAAGGAACTCGTCGTAGGTAATTCAAAGCATTGCCTGATCCTAAAAGGAAAAAGTTAGGAGAAAAGGATTGAATGAGATTCTTGGCTATGTCTACATAGTAAAGCATATAGGTTTTTGCAATTGGAGCTCAATAGTTCAATAGAAGGGAAATACAATCATAGAATCACATGATGCAAATATTTTATGAAAACAGATGCATTACTATATCAAGATTAGAATCTAATCAAGAAAAGGAATTTATTCTTTTACCTTCTGAGAAAAGTAGTGAAACCACCTAGTGACTCTATTGAACCCAGGGAGTAACGGGCAACAAAGTCTTTTCGTCCTCGATTTGTTGTTTATCTCAGAGAAGGAACTAGGAATTCTCTTTAATAGGCAAATAATGGTTTCACCTATCGCGGGAACCGGATCCATTAACCTTTGAGGAGGCTATGAAATCTAATGATTCCGCTTCTCGGAAAGAAGCAGTTGATGATGATATGGATTCTATTACAAGAAACAAAACATGGAAGCTTGTTGACCGGCCTCCTGGATCTAAACCAATTGGTTGATAATGGATTTTCAAAAAGAAAATGAAGGTTGATGGGACTATTGATAAGTTCAAAGCAAGACTAGTTGTAAAGGGCTTTATTCAAAAGGAAGGGATTGATTATTTTGATTCTTATGCTCCTGTCGCAAGAATCTCTACCATTAGAGTATTTGATTATTCTAGCTTCTATATATAAGCTTCAAATTCATCAAATGGATGTTAAAACGGCTTTCCTAAATGGAGAGTTAGAAGAAGAAATATATATGAAACAACTAGAAGGGTTTGTAGTACAAGGTCAAGAGCAAAAAGTTTGTAAACTAATTAAATCACTCTATGGACTTAAACAATGGCATAAAATTTTTGATAAAGTTATAATATCAAATGGTTATAGGATACATGAATCAGATAAATGTGTTTATAGTAAGTTTTTTGGTAAAAGAGGTGTAGTTATATGCTTATATGTAGATGACATGTTAATTTTTGGTACTGGATCTTGAACAGGAAAGCAACAATTTTATCATCAAACTTCCAAATAAAGGATATGGGCAAGTAGATGTTATTTTCTCGGGAATAAGAATTAAGAGAGAAGATGATAAGTTAATTTACTCGGGCCACATTATATTTGAGAAAATTTTAAGAAATTTAATCAATATGATAGTACACCATGTCAACACCTTTTGATCCATTTAAATTTTATCCTAATATTGGTAGGGTTGTTGACTAATTATTAAAGTATTCATGGTGTCAGAAGCTTTGATGTACAAATGACCTCGCACTAGACCCTTACATTATTGCCTTTGCAAAGAGGGAAACTTAGTTGATATACCAGTAACCTAAAGCCTGGCGGCATTGGCATGCAATTAATCGAGTATTGAAATACTTAAGAAAACTATAGATTATGGAATAGTGTTCATACAGGGTATCCTTCGTCTTAGAAGGACAATGTGTTACTTGGATAACCGATAGTGAAGATCATTCTTTTACTAGTGGTTGATCTTTACACTTGGAGGTAAAAACCCTGGGATCCAAGAAGCAAACGTGCATCTCATATTCAACCATGGCTGCTTTGTGGCATTGGCTTCAAACGCAAAGAAGAGCGAATGCATTTAAGAAATTTGCTACTAGAAATACTGTGTGGCGAAACCGGTGGCACCGGTATGTTTGCGGTTTGATAGCGAAACAACTCTTTCCGCGGTTTATAGTCAAATTTATAATGATGAGTCGAGGCATATACCAGGACTTGGCATAATATGTGAGGCAGTTGATAGCGTGGTGTAATAACCATAAATTATGTAAGTCCAGTGAAAATTTGGGCGATCCTTTAACGAAAGGACTTGCAAGGGATTTGGTGTGGAAAACATCAAAAGGGATGGGACTTAAGCCCACATAATTCAATCACTCCTGGTGGAAACTCGACTCAACACTTGAAACATCAAGTTCTTAAGTTCAATGGGCAAAGTACACCATATGTTGTGATTGCAAGCACTTAAGATTCTTAATCAATATTGAGAATCCTAAATGAATTCATCAAGGTTAGAGTGCATGGTACTTGTAATGTGAAAGGAATGGGGAAGAGTTATTTAACTCTTAATAGACTAGCGGTCTGTAGTTGGAGTACTATAGTTATAGGGGGTACTTTATAAGTCTACCTATATATGAGTGTGGAGGTGGTGCCGCTTCCCTATGACATCCAGAGGCTTTGATTCTAAACACTATGAAATAGGATAAAGACCCGAAGGCCCGATCCGTCGATTTTTGAATACTCTAGGTATTTTGTCTTGTGTGTGAATATGTTCGGTTAATCATAAGATCGCTAGTTCAAAGGTATCGTCTACTATGCCATCTTGAACGCTTTGATGAGTTTCCACTAAGTGAAAGGGTTCAAATCAATATGATACCTTCATGTGCATAAGAACGTCAGTAAACCAGAATCATCATCTGTATTTTGAAAATGGGTGGGGATTGATTGAGACTCTATTTTCAAAATGGTTTATTTTGGGGTTTTCGAAAATTTCTTTTGTACTTAAGCTAGCACTTGTCCCACATCGAGAAAAAGCGAAGAATTTAGTGGCTTTATAAGTAGTGGATTTTGACTTATGGGTTGGGCCCCAAGGGTGCCAAAAGTTTTGTGAAGGAGGACCTGGCTCAAGGTTGGGTCATTAGATCCAGTGGACCCTATTCTTTTTGGGTAAAATCATAATGGGTTGGGTTTGGGCCCGAAGTAGGTGCGGATGTGCCTGGTACAAATGGGTGTAATGGATAAACGGTTGTGACCGTTGATGTTGCCTATTCGCTGAACAGGTACATCCAAAGGGCACAGTTCGTCTATAAATAGGGGTCTCAAATAACATTTATATCGTCAATTTTGAAATTGACTTATTAACTGCGAGAATCTCTCTCTCCCTCTCTCTTTGTTTTTCTTATTTGTGGTGCAGCTTTGGTTCTCAGTTCAGTGTGTAGAATTGAGCGTAGTGTCTTGGTTTATTTGGATTATATCTGGGAGTATTTTGCTCTATTTTAGTTTCGTGCATCTCGTAGATAGAAGATCATCGGATCCAGCCTCGTTTTATCTAAAATTCTGATTAACCCGGTGCACACTTTTTGGTGGGGCAAATATTATCTTTAGGAAGCGGCCTTATGCGTGAGCAGGCGATGTTCTGTTTGGGTTTAGCGGGCGACTGAGATTATTCAGCGGAGTCCAATTGCCTGGCTGAGACTCAAGCCATCCAGTGTTTCATGTAGAGCACAGCCAAATCAGCGGTGGGTACCTTCCATCACCACTCTCTGCCATCACTAACTGTCCATCAGGAAACCCCCTTAGAACCCAAATCTATGTTGGCAGTTTGTCCACTACTAGCTCTTTACAATGACCAGGCCAGAAGTCCTCATCAAGTGGAGGAGTCTGCCTGCTCATAACACTAACTTGGGAGCACTATGATCTGATCCAGCAACAATTTCTGGCATTCAGCACCGGATAGGAATCCTCACCCCGCCATTCTGATTCTTATCATGGTGTTGGTAGACAACAATTCATATTTACTCTTAAAAATTACAACTCATTGACGTTGTGCCCATAAATTAATCTCATTGAATTAAAAAATAGTTATAGGTTCAAAACAATTGTCCCAGTCTAGGCAAATTGTGGTTTTACATCACAATTCTTATCGTGAAAAAAAAAAACTAGGTTCGTTTGTAGTTAGGGTCAGGGGTTTTTAGTTAAAAACTTGAATTTTTTTTCCTCTCATGGCTTTTGTTTTTCCAAACCAAAAGCAATAAAAAGAAAGAAATATCAGTGTAACTTGATTGACCCTAACAATTAACAAAGTTCATTACTTAAGAGTTTAGAGACATAAGATTTGACATTTGTATCTCTATATGCTTTGATCTGTTCACCCACCCACTTGCAAATAGTCATTAAATCAATCTGCTAAAAAACAACTTGTGAGCACTTTGTTCATATAACTGTCAAAATACTAACCTACTTTAGAGAGGAGAAGCAAGAATATCAGTGGACATATCAATTCAGAATTTAAGCATAACTTATTTGAAAACAACAGCAAACAATGAAGCCAGTAAAATCATTATTACACCAACGCACTATTACAATTAGAACAAACACCACAAATACTAAGTAGCACCGAAGAAAGAAACCCTGAAGGAATCGCTTAATTTAAGGAACAGTTTGTGTAGCTTTCACATTTTATCGATCCAAGAAAGGAAGAACTGATTTGGGTTTCTGAACCCCAGAATCCCTGCTCTTTTACTCTGTTCATACTATCCAATGTTTTGCCACAGAACAACATCCACGACCACCACTGTCCAACCTCCTCCAGTTTAGTAGGGACCAGACCTTTCTCCTTCACAATCTCATCCCACACTGCTCCTTTCCCCTTCATCATCTCCTCCAACCTCAATCTCCCCCCCTCAGGTTCATTCCACTCCAATCCAAACTGCTCTGCCAACACCCTCCACAGATGCTTCCATTTAAGCATCCCGTACTACAATTGAACGCCTCATTCTTGGCAAACGGATCAGCCGCAGCCCCATATATGTTGCTCTGCAATTAGGTCTGCGTCAGGCGTCCCAATATCCATTCCATGCTTCTTGGCTTCAGAGCACTAAGCAGTAAGCCCTCACGCTCTGAATTCACTGGCATGCTGCACACAAAGAGTCCCAATTGCTCTCATCATGCTGTAAGGCGAAAACCCGAAAATGACCGCTGGCCGGTGGATCGACCAAGTCAAGCCCTCCTTCTTCTCCACCTCCTCAAACAGTATATCTTTCTGTACATAGTAAAAATTCTGAAAATCTAATCTAGGCATCTCTTCCTGATACGGAGGCTCATGAGGTTCAATCTTGCCAAATGCTACGTCCAGACGGACCGATGTAATGCTTTCTCCCAGTTTTTGCAAGCAAATGTGCCCAAATTTGGGCATTTGGGATCCTGCATTTAGAACATTCTAAGCATTTCACCATTCACTTTCTGCAATTCTCAGCTTCAGTCTCATATTAGCCCATGTAACATAAAAGATGTGGGTAACATCACTAAAGCAGGCTTTGATGAGATTTCTTCCGGGTCAGACACATCACACTGGACATCAGATGCGACCCGGTTGTCAGCCATTAGGCCGGCTGAGGTCGGCAGGCTACGCGGGGCAACCTTCCAGGGATTACTAAGGTGTCCTGAAGTGGAAGGATCCAGCAAGGCTGTTTCAAACCATGCCGTGTTTGACACCTGCGATCAGCCAACATCTCTGGTATTTGCCGGGTTTTGCTTCATCCTCTTGGAGCTTCCTTCTGTATCCGGCGTAGCAAGAGAGATTAACGGGGTTTGGAATTGACTGCTACTAGTTAGATAATCATAGCCAATTTCATTCCATTGTATCTCTATATTCCTATTAACCAAACAAGAAAGCAGAAAAGAGGATTATTGAGCATCAATTTACCTTACCAGCTCCGATCGCTCCAGCCCTACCAGCTCATTCTTTTGGTCCTGACAGAGTTTGTCGGTATTCACTTCTTGTTGATCTTCCGGGAGGTGGGTTAGTGATTCCAGTTAACAGGGTTCTCTATTTGAAATAACTACCTAGAAAGGGTGTCTTTTTCTTTATTACAGATGTAGAGATAGTTAACTATATGAGGAAGAAGTCTTGGCACGCAATTTGAAATAAAATGGAATTCAAATGGAAAGGACAAAAATTTTGATTTGAGTATCAGCACATTTATCACTTATCCTTTTACTGCTACCTTTTTGCCTGTAATATTTTCTATCTTTGGGGGCCGAGATAGTGTGTTGTCTGTTGATAGCTGCCAGTGGGTGGTAACCGTATAATATAAACTTGTTGGGTGATTGCAGAAGTTGTTGGGTCATTCTTTTTCTTGCCAATGCCTTTCAAGTTGTTTTAGGAAAAGTAAAGGAAACTGTATGTATACAATTAATTAAATTTGAAAATTCAAAGTGCTGTCTCAAAACTTTGATATTTCTTATAAATGAAGAATGGTTAGAACTTAATTCTATGAAATTTAGAAAAAAATTATAAAAACCTGTCACTTAATTGGTTTGGATTTGCTCCCTAAGGGTCACTAATTTGAGTGAGTTCCATCATTGAAAGATTTATTTGCTCATTAAGTTCAGGGTCTCTCATCTGATTAGTCAATATGATGCCTACGGTTATTAAAAAATAATTCAATTTTGTAAATACTTTTATTAAAGGAAGAGAATTTCTACATGCTTTTCATGGATACGAAGTGTTAAGATTGATAAACCTTTGATCCATGTTAACTATAGGATACCATTTGAAGCTACATCAAACATCTTCAAAGAATTCCAAGAATTTTTATTATTTGCTTGTACGGAGCTCATATAGACTATAGTGGACGATAAAATATTGATCAGTTTTATTGGACTTTGTTCGAAATACAATTGTTGAATTCTCTAGTCTATTTGTATAGGTGGATCAAGATATCCGTTTAATTATGACAATAAAATAAATTCAATATAAAGCATATCATAATTAATAAACTTGTCTATTATATTTAAAATCATGGCATGATTAAGTTTTTTAAGAGGCGATAAAGTCGATAAGGCGCGTAGGCCCGAATGTAAGGCCAAGCATAGATTAAAAAGTAAGAGTAGGGGGTATGATAGCCCTTAATGAGTATCTCTGTGTAAAACGAGGCCCAACTCGCTCATTTAAAGTGTGACCCGAATTCGTATTAAGGGAAAACAACCAATCTCAAAAATCGAGAGGTGAGATATTCCTAATTATCACCTCGATTATCACTTATTAATTGGTTTACGATGAAAGAAAATCTCCTACTTTTCAAGTGAGAAATATATTGTAAATCATCATTTAGGAAAATCTTTATTCGATCAGTATAATCCAATTAGGAAAGTTGTCATGATCATTTATTATAAATACCCGAACCACCCCATAAGAGGTGAAAGGTCGTAGACTTATGCACGAAAACTTCATTCTCTCTAGCGGTTGATCTTCTCTTTTCTGAAAGAAGCGACTTAAGCGTCGGAGAGGCTACGAGGGCGAGCTTGATGAGTCTAAACTCCATTCTGATTTTTAATCTGTTTTGAGTTTATTACAAGACAATTGTTGATTCATATCACCGAAACTGGGTAATTTGCTCAAATTTAATTTTCTTGAGAAAAATCTGTGAAAGCGAAAATCCTCACTTGGAAGAGTCGGCGAGAGCAAGGAGGTCGCAACTAGAAAAAGAAAATATACGAGGAGCTCTTTTGTTCGGGTATTTTCCGTGCAACATCACGAAGACTAGTTAATGAGGTTGCGACCAAGAAAATGGTTGAGAGACCGAAAGAAACTATTCAGGAAAAGGCTGAGTTGCAAGCCAATCACGAGTCGCGGCGTTGATCAGACTGATGAAGCCACATATGAGGTCTGAAAATTTGAGTTGCAACCGGAGTTCTTAAATGAATGACTGAGTGAGGGTCGCGACATCATCTCGAGTCACGACATCATCTCAGAGATCATGACATGGAGCTGAATTGGGAGTCACAACAAAGAGATTTGAAGTTGCAACTACAAGAGATGGAGAATCAGAAATGAAGTCGCAACTTAATATTGAGGTCGCGATAGGAAACTTGAAGCTGACCCAAGCGAAGTCCCAGTTAGGGAAATCGAAGTTGCAACCATTTTGTTATTCAAGGACCCCAAGGGAGGTCGCGATCAATCACTGAGGTTGCAACCTAAAGAAACACTTAACATTACAAAGCCATGTCACGACCTGATATTGAGGTCGTAACGTGAAACCTCGCCAACGAAGTCTTTACCAAGCAAAAGGGAGTTGGGACAAACATCGGTCAGAGCAAGGAGGTCGCTACACAGGAATACACCTTGAGGCATCAACATCGGTGCTTGGTATATTTTGGCAAGCGAGACAACAACCGAAAGGAAGAAGGCGACATATGAGGTCGCGTCATGTCTAGGACAATCCGCGACACATTTAAAAAAGGCAAGGGGCTGTAAAGCAATCGACTAATTATTTGAGGTCAAGCGACATACTCTATTTTATTTATATCAAAGCAAAAGACCGAAAGGTGTAGCACGAGAAAAAGAAAGTCACGACTGGTAAGGCGGTAGAAATAGAAATGTGGTGCAACTTAAAGCCCCGAAGTCGAGATATACGGTCGCGACAAAGGAAGGAAGTCTGACTCAGAGAACTAAAGGGTGGTGACAACTAAAAGGGTTGCAACTAAAAGCTGAGGTAGTGACTCGGAATTACTGCTGCCTTAGAAGGGAGCGACAATGAGGTTGTGAGCGTGAGACTTTAGTGCAGGCATCATTGTGAACAAGCGAGGAGCCAAAGATCGCAACCACTAATCAACGAAGTTGTAAGAAACTTGGTCGCAACTGAACTAGAACAAATAAAGGGAATCTAGGTCGTGACATCAACTCGAGGTCGCGACCTAAGACAGTGATTTGGGCTTTTCTTTTGAGAATTCCACACAGGTTTTTTTGGGATTTGGCTCAATTCTTGCAGTTATAAATAAACAGTATTAGAATAGTAAAGTAACTTCCGTCTTCACTACCCAGAAAAAGGGAGCGAAGAAGACTACGTTAATATATAGTTTGAAGTGAAATTTTATTTTCTTTATTTTTATTTTTATTTTTATTTTCTTTCTTCGTAAATTCTTTTTTTGATCTGAATCTGCGAACTGTGCAGAAACAATTGGAGCTGGAATTTTATTTATGTTATTTTCTTCTTAAAATTACTGCCTGAAAATTTATGAAATCTAGACAAATTTCTGGAATTCATTTCTTCTCAGTTTCATTCTGGTCTGAGTGGATGTGCGTGATCGTGCTCCATTTTCTTTAATTATTAATGCGATGAATTAGACGCGACTCTCATTGGATTTGATATCTGGATTAAGTTATAGTCTTTTCATAAAAATACGGAAATTATTTGGGTTGAGATTTACTTACTTGATGTCGTTTTTGAATCGATAAGTTCCCAATGGTAGTACTGAATACCATTTTAAGGGTGTATCTTTGCTCGATTTCTAGGATACCCTGCGTGACCACGAGAGATGAGTCGCGAGGCGAGCATTCCGCATGGTATGCTAGACTACCATTGATGAAGCTGGCGAGCTCGAAAGTTCATTTTGATAAATCTCCATTCCTCACTAGTGAAGTTGGAGAGTATTTGCTCAATATAAATAATCAGAGAGTTCACCTTAATCTAAAGGGAAGCTCCCGACCCTGTGTTAGCTGAGATCTAATCAAGGGAAGGGAAGAACCAATAGATCTGGAGGATGAGCCACCAATTAAGTGGTAGAAATTTTGCAAAAATCCTGAGAAGGAAAGCAAAAGATCTGCAATCATCAAGAAATGGGTGTGGAGTATTGAGAAAGAAAAATGCTCAGATCTTGCAAGAGAATCGAGCTCTGGTGGCTGATTTGATCTTGTCTTCGAGAGAAGCAAAGGGCTTCAAACTAGTGAATATGGAGGAAATCAGTGTGCAACATTTGAGCGATCTTGGACAAATCGGATCCATCGAAGCAATAGAAATGTATTTTAATGTAGAAATTGACTGTTTCATTGTATTTCTTTGATAGTTTTCGTTTCTCACAGGAAACTAATTCAGTCTAGTATTTCCGTTATCACTTATTTTTGGTCGTTTACTATTTTTTTTGTTTTGTTTTAGCTCAACAGTTAGTCAATAGTCTAGGATTTTTATTTTTCTAGATAAAACTTTCACTATCAGTTTTTTTAGTCCAAATAGCATAGAATTTGTTAGTTGGGGTAGTTGATATCTAGTGCTGTCGATCTACGTGGGAATGATACGGACTTACATTGATTTTACTACTTGTATGATGCGTGCGCAGTGTCGTAGACTAGACCCGATTTTAAAATCCACGAACATCAAGAAAAGATTTATTTAATCAAGCAGAATTTATCAAAAGTGACATGGTACACCAAAAGAGAAGTGTAAGGCTCTTGTAACTATGTGAATTTGAGGGGTTTTTAGTCTATATGGAAAAAGGCAAAAAGAGCCCTCGCCAATCTTTTTTGTTTCTTGTGTATTTGCGAGAGGGAGCGACGTCGAGGAGACCGGTAGATCGGCCCGGCAAATCCGGCCGCTCAAGCCGGTACGGTTGAAAAAGCATCATGGAGTTTGGCGCAGGTCACGTGGGACGACAATTCCTTTACAAATAAAGCGGCCTCTCGGCGATGGTATCGACTTGGAACCTGGCGAGCAACGCCCGATCCTCGAGGATGCGGGGGCTCCGGCCGGAAGCGGCGTGGGCGGCCGACCTCCGTAGGCGCGTTAGAAGCGTGCGGGCCAACATGGGCGAGGTGGAAGCCGCATCGCCGCGGCGCTTCGCTGGGGTTTGGAACAACTCACCCGACGAAATACGACGCCCAGAAGGGGGCATGACTGAGCCCGGGTGAAACTAAGCTCCTGACTGCTGGAGAGAACGACCTCGACCCTCGTCGAGAAGCGAGATAGAAGGGGAAACTAGCCACGCGAGGAGGGCATGATCCTCGCCCAGCCCCTGGAGAGGATTGTAGCGAAGGTCGTGGGAGCAAAGGGTTCGGGGCGTCCGACAGAAATCGGCCACATAGAGAGGTGCGGTAAAGTAGAACTCTAGTCTCCATGGACCTTGGTACAACAAATTGAATCCCCATTCACCACCGGGGTGCTACACTTCCCCCTTTTGGCAAAGTTCAGAATGCCGCAGATCGAGACGTTCGATGGGACAAAAGACCCCATAGACCACCTCAATACGTACAAAAATCAAATGGAACTACATGGGTATCAGGACCCCGTACGATGTAGAGCCTTCGCTATCACACTAAAGGGCCCAGCATTGGCTTAGTTTAACAAACTCCTGTCATCCTCCGTCTCATCGTTCACAGAACTCTCCATCGCATTCGTCTCCCACTTTATCGAGCAGGACATACAAAAACCCAGGTTATCTCTGGCCATAAAAGCAGGCTTTCAAGAAAGCATGGGGTCTATATGTTCAAGGTTTAACAGAGTCGCTGAAGGTGGATATCCTTGGCGAAGTTCAGATTCTTGCTTTCATTGCGGGGGTTGGGGTGTAGTGAAAGATCTAATGTTCTCCACACCAAAGAACCCTCGGGCGACATGGTAGGAAGTCCTGTAAAATGAGTATATCAGCACGGCGAAGAAGCCCTCCTACTCCAAGCAAAAGCTCTTCTACAAAGGAAAAGAAGCGGGCGACAAAAGAGAAGCAGCCCCGAGACATACGGAGGCAGGGACCCAGATCCCAGAAGGGCTTGGTCAGCGGCGGTCAAACGAGGCGAGGAACATCGGGGATCACGGGACCACCTCGAAGCACGAAGTACGCGGTAACCATGAAGTGTTCACCTGACCATATACCCCTCCCGGCTGACCTGGAGTGTCGCGAGGTCCTCGCAGCGAGTGCAACATGAGTTTACGAGGTGGCCATCGGATGAAGTCGGACCCACTAGAAGAGGCGACACCAAATCGTAGAGTTTTGCAAAGTTATGAACACTTAGAATAGATGGCGCATCTAGCTAAAGGAGATTGAATACTTGATCCGGCGTGGGACATCTCGGCCCGATATGTGGCCTCGGAAGGCGGGAGTGAGCCCAGCCACCACCTGTCATTGACAGTTCGGCATCAGCAGGTCTTTAGGAGAAATCTGTGTGTCTCAGGTTTGTGGGAGCGGAGGGCTCCAGGCTGACCCGGAAAGGCCCACTACGCGGCACATCGGGTGGAAGCATAGAAGTACAAACAATATCCAAGCTTCCTCGGTTGGATACTACCATAACCTTTTCAGACTTCGACATGGAAGGTTGTCAACATCCCCATGACGACCCGCTTGTGATAAAAGCCATAGTAGCTAATAAAACAATCAGGATACCAGTGGAGCCATGGAGCTCGGCCGATATCATCTTCACGTAAGACTTTACGACAAGAATGGGCATTGGAAAGGAGAAACTAAGAACTAGTCAGCACGCTGTGTAATTTTTCGGGGAAAGAATGCGCCCTTGGTCGGTGCGGAGTTAGTGCTCACGGGAGATCCCCAGTACCGAGCCACAACAACGGTGAGATTCCTCCATGGCCGACTCCCGAGTCGGCCTACAACATGTTACTGGGTAGGCCCTCTCTCAATGCTATGAGAGTGTTCCTTCCGTATCACATGGTATCAGTGGCTTGCCCGATGGGTAGGAATGGTTTGGAAACAGCGCCCGGGTGTTACCGGCATCGATGAGACGAAATACGGTCGAGCAAGCACACACGGTTGACTCGACATACGAAACGAGGTAACCACCCGACCTGCGCCTTCAGAAGAATTAAAGCATGTGCAGCTCGGCAATCAGCCAGAACACCTCGTCTTACATGGGATCGAGGATTAGCGAAGGCATCGGGAAGCTCTCGTCGTTTCGCCCGAGAACATGGAGGTATTCGCTGGAAGCGAGGAAGACATGGGTGGGATCGACCGGCGTGTACCCACAAGTTAAGATCAATCCCTCCTGTACGCCCGGTCGAGCAAAAGAGAAGAGGTTTTACCACAGGAAAGGCAGAAGGCGATCAATGAAGAGGTCGGTAAGCTCCTCCAAGCACAAGCAATCAGAGAAGTAGAGTACCCGGAATGGTTGGCCAATGTTGTTCTCGTCAAAAAAGCAAACGACAAGTGGCGACTTTGCATCGATTTCATAAACCTCAACAAGGCTTGCCCAAAGGATAACTTCCCCCTGCCTCGGATTGATCTCGTAATAGACGCTACGGCCGATCTGCGAACTCCTCGGCTCATGGGCCTTCGGGCTACAGCAGTTGAAAGTATGGACCCCAACGACTAAAGACTCGTTTGTCATTGGATTTAGGGAACATACTATTATCAGTAATACCCGCCGGGCTAAAGAATGCGAGGAGCCACTTACGAGGCTGGTGAACGGGGATGTTCTAGAAACAGTGGGACATTCATGGAGGTATATATAGGCGACATCTTTGGTAAAATCAATAAAGCCCGAGCTCCACATAACCATTTGGCAGGGAGCGTTCAGTCTTGAGAAGCTATAATGAAGCTAAGCCCAACGAATGGGCTTTGATCTCCGGGTAGGGAAGTTCTTAGGTTTCATGGTCAGCGACCCGAGGAATAGAGGCAAACCCGGATAAGATAAAGGTCGTGCTTGATTTCTTTGCCTCCATAAAATCATTAACATTCAGCTGACCACAGGAGGAATAGCCGCTAAGCTAGTTTCGTATCTGAGGCCAGTGATCATCGGCCTTTCTTTAGGAGTTTTGAAAAGGCCTTCCGGTGGGACGCCACATTGCCGAGGAAGCGTTCACGATGCTCAAAGCCTACTGAGCTCCCCACCTTCCATTCACAGTAAAAACTACTTCAGAAGGAGAACTCACTGCCTCTCTACGGCGGTTTCGACTTTTTGCAGCTAGTCTTTTAGTAGAGAGCGAGACGAGGGTCGCAGTAACAATCTCTTATTGGTAGAGCTTTGAGGGGGGGTAGAAGAAAAGTACCCAAAGATGGAAAAGCTGATCCTGGCATTGGTAACCACATCTAGGAAACTCCGACCTTACTTCCAAGCTCACACCATCGAAATCCTAACCAAATATCCAATGAAGCAAATACTGCATAAACCGAAACCTACGGAAGAGGGTGATAAATGGGGCTATAGAAGTGACGAATTTGACATCAGTCTGAACTAAAGGGGCGGCGTAAGGGGCCCGGATCTTGACGAGAAATTCATCATAGATTCACTCCACGACCTGAATAGAGGCACCCAAGCGGCACCCGACCTCCCCATCTGGAAATTATCAGTCGACGGGGGCGGTAACACCGAGCGGTCACGAGGACTGATCCCACGACCTATCTCCCAGGCGGGATAGATATGGAGTATGCCCTCAAGTTGACTGGGAGCAATATGAGTAGAATGAGGCGGTCATAGGTGGACTCAACCTCGCCCACTTCATGGAGCGGATCCAGCTGAGGTGGCGGCGAGCTCCCCCAGCGGGTGGTAAAACGGATAGAAGACTCCTGCGAGACCCGGAGGTGAGAAGATGGTTACCTGTCTCGAAAAGTACGAGAGCTGCTCAAGAAGTTCATACGAGTTTAGGTCAAGCATGTACCAAGATTGGAGGAATTCAGAGCTATGTTGGCAAGCGGCAATAGCCTCACAAGAAGACACAGGCGGCCCGAAGCCTATTGAGCACTCACCAGGAGCCTTGTAAGCGTCATTGACGGGGAAGTCTCCCCCGTGATGTCTGAACCAAGCTGGATGGACCCCATCTGGGATTACTTAGTAGATGGTAAATTGCCAAGCGACCTAAAGGAGGCGTCCAAGCTTAGAGCGAGATCGGCAACGTTCACCTTTCATCGGGGAACCCTTTATAAGTGAGGCTTCTCTGTGCCCATTCTTAAGTGCGTAGGAAAGGAAGGCGCCCGACTACATGCCCAGGGGAAGTACGAGGGCATATGTGGCAGTAGCCACGTCGGGCTCGGACCTTGGCGGGGAAAAACACTAGGCGGGGTACTCTTGCAGCTGTCTCAAGACGCGACAGGGCGGTTAGAAAATGCAAGGCTTGTCGGGAGCATGCAGATATCTAAATCTCCGTAGATCGCTAGCAGCGAGTCTGAAGCCCCTGGCCTTTTCAGCAATGGGGCTAGACATGTTCAGGACCTCTACCATTGGAAGGGGCCGGTGCAAATTATCATTGTGGCGTGGACTATTTTGCAATGGGCGAAGTGGAGCCTTTGGCATGATCTGAAGCGGGAAGGTATGACTAATCTGGCTCTTTATAATATGCAGATTTGGGATCCTGAGGTCCCTCGTGTCCGACAATGGGAAGCAGTTCGACAATCCTAAGTTCAGGGATTTCTGTGCTTCAGCTCAGGAATCAAGAACTACTACTCATCCCGACTCATACGCAGTCAATGGGCAGCCAAAGTCATATAAGGACCACCCAAAGGCAGCATTGAAAACCAAATTGGAAGACTTAAAAGGAAAATGGGTAGAGTGACCTCCCAAGTATTATGGGCATCTGAGAGAACACATGCAAGTGTACAGGACTCGAAACCACAATTCGCTCGGCTGCTTTGGCAGAGCGGTAGACCAGTTAGTCGGACTAAGCATCTCTTAGGATTGAACTTAGCGAGCATCGAGACCGCAGCGGGAGGCTCTTCGAAGCAAACTTGGATCTCATAGAAGAAAAATGCGAGCAAGCCCTGAAGCGTGTGGAAGACTATCCTGGGGAAGACAAGGGTATTATGACCAAAGGGTCAAGCCCAGGAGTTACAAGCCAGGTGACCTAGTTCTGAAAAAACTTCTGCCAGCAAGGAAGGACCTCCACGTAGGCGGGACTATTGGGAAGGGCCACACATCATATCCGCATCATCAGGCGGCAGTGAGCTCCAAGCGAGAAGAAGGAAAAACCACAGCTCATGGAACGGCTGAACACATCTTAAGCGATTCTACCAGTACCAGGACCCGAAGCGTGGTACGCGTAATAAGGTTCACTTGAATCGATTTCAAATAACACTATGTTTCCATTTTGGTCGTTTGATGTTATGGTAGAGCAAACAATAAGTTCTGCAATGATAAAGAAGCACCATTTCGAAGGCGAGAGGAAAGAAGCACAATTCACCAAAGATTGTTCTTTATTCAAAAGGAACTTCTGTTTGAATACAAGAATTTATTACATAGAAGTTGCAGCCACCTCAGAGAATTACAAAATCACCCTTTGCATCTCAAAAACCACAATCAAGCGAAAATCGTTCTTCACATCTGACTACCCGTCGAGGCCAAAAGCAAAAAAAAATCTCCAAGAAAGGAAAGGGGAAAGAAGAAGAGAGAGTGCCAACAAGAAAGAAAAAGAAAGGAAAAGAAAAAGAAAGGAAAAGGAAAAGAAAAAGAAGAAAAGGAGGAAAGAAGGAGAAAGGAAAGAAGAGAAGAAAAAAAGAGGAAACTTGGAGAGCGGTACTAAAAGTTTTTTTTTGAGTACCACCGCCCCTCCCGAGGATACATTCCTAGCACGGTTCAGTCATTGGACGTGCAAGGAAGCAGCATAACTCCCACAAAGGAGGGAACTGAGAGGAGAAAAACACAACTCTTACAAGCGAGAAGATCATCGGAACAAGCGTTAGCTGTGAGTCTAAAGGCAGGACCTCTGCAATAACTGACCAAACCTTGACCGCTTCATCGCTGCGTGGATTCAATTACGCCTAAAGGGAAGAAAGGTTGAAACATGAGCACCATCCACTATGGAGAGTGGCAAATTTATAAAGAAGCCAGGTGCTGGAAATGTATGATCATTTTTCGATTCTCCACTGAAATCGCATATTGGCTACAGCACCTTTCCAAGATAAGAATTCAAGCGAGGCCCTTAGCGAGGCCAAGTAACCGTTCACAGGCGTAACGGCTCCATGAGGCCAAGTAGCCCGCAGACCAGTGTCGGGAGCCGGTAGCTCAATTCGAACAGGCCATGTAGTCACGGAGCCGAGTAGCTAAGTTCGAACAGGCCATGTAGCCACGGAGCCAAGTGGGAGCCAGATCATTTGAGAGGCAGGACCATAGCAGCCCACTGGGCCAAGCCCGGCTCAAGGTCGCAGCGTAATCGCTCAACGGGCCATGTAGCCGTGGGCGAAGTAGCTTGGTTTGCGCGGCGTCGCGGCTCGACATGCCATGTAGCCTGAAGACCCGGTAGCGCGAGGGCCCGATAGCTCGGTTCGACGGGCCATGTAATACGGGCAGAGTAAGCTTAGGAGCCCGGTGGGGACGCCCCAGCGAGCCATGCGTAGCGAGCCAGAAGTAGCCCAGACGGGCGCGGCAGCTCAAGCGGGCCATGTAGCCATGGATCTAGGTAGCTCAAGAGCCCAGTAGCTCAGTTCACAGAGCGTAATCGCTCAAGCCGAACCATGTATGCTTGAGCCAAGTAGCTCGGGAGCATAGTAACTGGTTCGGGTATGCCATGGCAGCCCGCAGACTTCGTAGCAGGAGTGATGGCTTGAGTCGAATAGGCCATGCTCATGGCAGCCCTGCGAGCTAAGTAAAGCTCAGACTTTGCAGGGCGCAACCGCTCAAACGGGCCGTAAGTCCGCGGGCCAAGTAGCTGGGGAAGCAGTAGCTCGGTTCACGGGCGTAACGGCAAGCGGGCCATGTGGCTCGAGTTCCCAATAGCTCACTTTGCGGGAGTGTAACCGCTCCAAACGAGGCCATGTAGCCCACGGAGCCAGTAGCTCGGGAGCCCTGGCAGCTCGGGGTTCGTAGAGTGTGTCGCTCACAGGAGAACCTCGCGGCTTGAAAACCCCGGACAGTTCAAATCAACGAGCAAGGAAAGGAGCGAAGAAATTAATCAATGAATGGGTGTTATATCAACAAATGATCAAGTCATATGATACAAAAACCGAGCCGGCGCGAAGGTGCGCCAAAAAAAGAAGGAAGAGCCTAGCGCCCGGGCGTTGGACCTCGGCTTGCGGAAGGGGAGGAGTCAAAAGGAGGAGCCCGAGAGGCGACGAACTAGCCCGGGAGGGCAGAGAATCACTAGGCAGGGGAGCACGTCGGGAAGCACCTCGAGCACACGCATCAACCTCAGCAGGGCGAATCCTTCAACCTCCTCATTAGAGAGGCTGGATTTTAGACTGAGATCTGGAAGCTCAGGAGCTTGGAGACGTTGAAGAGCAAGCACCTGGGCATTGAATTTTGTACCTCGTCTTTGGGCTCAGTATCACTTGCGCCTTAAGGGTGGCCAAAGCCTCACGCACCATAAGGTCCATCAGAAGCACAAGCTCTTCAGGTGTGAGCAAGCTCCCTGATTACCCGCCTCACCAGAGCTTCTTGGCGAGACCGGCTCAGGCCGCCATCTTTGGCCGCAGATCAACCGACACCATGTGGCTCCTCCTAACCGGTCATGACTAGTCTTCGGCCCAACCTTCACATCCTTCCGGGCCTCCTTTTCTTTATCCTCGGCCGCGCCCTCGCCGCGAAGTGTGCTTTGGAGTCAGCCTATGCTTCTGTTCTCGGTCGGCTCCTGCTCCGAGGCACGAGGGCTAGCCTCTATGGAGTCGGGGCTTCTATGGCCTTGCAAGACTTCGCCTTGGCGAGAGCCCTGGTAAAAGTGTCCTCATCATGGCTTCGCATAAGTAGTCACCTAAAAAAAAGACGAGGGAGTTCGGCTACTCGAGGGTAGAAATGATAAAGAAAAAGCTGAGAAAGCTACTTGGACGTCTGAGGCGATTCCTAAGAAGAAGAGCCGGGAGCCTCCTCGACGGTGACACACCCTCCGAGAGGTCGAATCGCGGTGGAGGAAACAACCCGAGGGCGACCATGAGAAAGTAAAGAGTCCTCATCCCCCGTAGAGCCCTCGTGATGCATCGCGATTCCCACACCTCAAGGCCCGCACTCAGAGGAGGGGAGCAAGTATCCCGCGATGTGGGACTCTAGACCGAGATAGGGAGAACTTCCAAGGGAGATTCATTCACCCCTCCCGAAGAGTCACCAGCCCCGACAGAATACGAAGGCAGGGGATAGGTCCCCACCTTTAGGATCTTGCCCCTGCAGCGTGAGGGCAACCTCCCGCGAGCCTCGGAGGCTCGCTTTCATGCCTCTCTTTTTTTTCCAAAGACCTCCAAAGTGAATCAAAGTCCCGTAGGCCTTAAGGTGGAGGGGCTCCAAAAAACGCATCTTGAGAAAGATCTGGGGATGGAATGCTTCATGACCCGAGAGGGGAGAAGACCCTCAGAAAGGAAGGGGCAGCCTCGCGACCTGACGACCCAGGAATATCTCGACCCGATGAGCTCGGGGACAACATTCGCTGAGTGCACCTCACCAGCCTTCCGCTTCACCTCCTCGTCCTCTGTGATTCAAGATCCCGCCGAGCACCTCGAAGGCCACACGACCGAGCAATGTTAGAAATATCCTATAACCGCTAAAGACCAAAACAACCAAAACGGCGTATAGCTCACGGCTGGGTTCTCAGTAGTCCAGACTTTAAGGAACGCCAAGGGTGTCCTCTCGATCAAAGGGATCGTACTCCCAATGGCGGCCACTAGCGAAGAAATAACGTTCCTTCCAGAACTTGTGCGAGGAGGGAAGGTCCGAAATGATCAACTTAGCGCTAGAGTGCTTGAAGATATAAAGAAAGCTCGTGCCTCCTTACACCGGAAGTCTAAAAGAGGCGATACCGGGAACACCTGCCTTTGTCCCTAAAATGACTAACAATTCTACCTGCACCCCAAAAGTTGGTGGAAAGCTGAGAGGGGTAGACATTAAAGTGTTGCAGGACCCTTTTTATAAAAGGATATAAGGGAAAGCGGAGGCCATTCTCGAACGCCACATCAAAAAAGCATACCATTTTAGGCACTTCAACAACGTAGGTGGTCATGATGTCGTGGCACCAAACTCAGACTTCAAACAAATACCCATATCGAGTCGCCAAGATCTCTCACCATACGAGGGTTCAACCTTACTGGGCCCACTACCCAGGGCTGCTATGAATAGTAGCCCTCAAATACTCATAGCTACTGGGTAGTCGAATTTTGTTAAGTTTGCCCTTACCCTTATCCAAGGGAAGCTGACATTCCCCATGTTCCTGAACCACCACAGCCAAACTGTCGTACCTCCGTCGTCCGACCTCGAACTAGACGCCTGCAGATTTACCCCCTATGTGTAGAACGTAGGAGCCACCAGACCCAAGGAGGTACGCAGGTTAAGCAAGGAAGAACGAGAAATCAAAGGAAATGCAGAGCCCCAACTGGGCACGCCCTAGAACCTAGCAAGACTTCGAAACCAAAAGGACAGAGGAGAAGAGAAGACGTACCGAGAATAGAAACAAGACGAGGACCGCCCCTGCGGTATCGGGACATCAAAGCAGTCCCGAACACTAGCCTGGACAATAAAACAAGGAAAGCGAAGCACTAAGTCAAGTAAGCAAAAAGTTTCGAGAACGTAGGGAACAAAGTGCAAACCCGGCCGTGGACGTTTTAAGCGCGAAGCCAAGAGCCATAACCAAAATCGCTGAAACGAGAGTCACATATCACAAGACGTGGACGACCCAAGCAAAGCTCTAATCAATCAAACCCTTCTTGAGTAGCCACGCGGGTATCACCGATCCAAGAGGGCGCATACGCACTATCGCTTACGCCGCTAGCCTGCTGGGCCGAGGGGGGGCAACTGATAGGTTTGAAATAAAGGGCGCGCAGGCCCAAGATACAAGCCCAAACGTTGGAATTAAAAATTTGCCCAGACTAAAAGAGTCTTAATGGTATCCCCTCAAAGGTAGCCCAAAACGAGCCCTCCAATCGCCTTTAAAAGGCCGCGGTAGCCTAAGGAATTGTGAGATAGGGGAAAATAAATCCAATTTCCACTTAATCGTGAAAGTAAGATATTCTCCAATTATCACCCTCAATTATCCCTTATTAATTGGTTTACGATAAGGAAAGAAAATCTCCTACCTAGTGAGAGAAATATTGTATCATCATCCAACTAGGAAACATACTATTCAGTATCATAATCCAATTAGGAAATTTGTCATGATCATCTATTATAAATACCAGGCCACCCCATAAGTGAAAGGTACACAGACTTATGCACCAAAACTTCAATCTCTAAGCAGTTGATCTTCTCTTTCCCAGGAAAGAACTGACTTAGGCATCGAAAAGACTACGGGCGAGTCCTCGCCGATCCTTTTGTTTTTGTATTCGTTAAGAGCCCTGACGTCTGAGAGACAACAAATCGAATTTAAGAAATCCAGCACGCCAAGCCTAGTCCTATGGGAAGCATCATCGTGAGATTGTAATCATAATTGAGAGGTTTTGATGTCTTATTGTCCTTCTTATTCATTTTGCTGGGTTAGTGGTCGTTAAATATTAATATACTTTATTCATCATATGTTTTTTTGATATCTATTCATTATGTATATTATATTGTAATACTTATTCTTATAAGAGTAACTCCAATGGGAGTTGCCAAAAATGGGGTGTCAGATGTCATTTTGCAATCTCTCAATCAGTTGTTTCTGGCAACCTATGATCAAAGTGTTTTACTCCAATGATAGGTGCCAAAATAGTATACCATTTTAATAATTCAATGTTTTTTATTAAAAAATATAATTAAACTTGTCAAATATGGGATGAAATATAATCATTTAGAGGAACAGTAGCCACCAACTGCTATTTTGCAACCTCTCCATTCTCTCTCCAAAGTTGTCAAATATGCCACCCCAAAAAAACCTTGGATGACATTACCTTGCCACCTCCGATGCCACCTCCATTGGAACTGATTTTTGTCATTGCGCTATTTAGCAAGCATGTGGATGACACCCGATAGTAACTCCCATTGAGTTGCTCTAAGTATTCGAAATTGAGTCCTCTTGTAGTCTTTTTTCATCCCCTTCCCACTTGAGTCGTGGCATCGAGGACTGATCTATTCATCATATGTAAAAAATTATGTTATCCTTTATTTTTTTCAATAGTATGTAGGTGACTATATTAACATTGTAGTCCCAACTCTTTTCCAGGATTGTCACCATTAAATCAATTTTAACATTTTACTATTTTGGTCCTTAAGATATGACTCAAGTAGCAAATGAATGAGATGGACTTACTGATCATATTCAAATCCATAACATTGCGAAGTGAATAGATTTAAAAAAAAAAACACTTTACCACTTTCGTAAAATCATGCATTATGTCAGTATATCTTGTAGGTTGAATCTCATTTAAGGAATACACCTAAAGGGAGGGAATCAATGTTTTAAAAACCTAGAGGGAGTGAATCAATGTTTTTTAACAAACTTTTTGAAAAACAAATTCAGCAATCAAAGATAATTGAAAATTTTCAAGAAGGCTCTCTCTCCTACTACTTTGAAAATTATAGAAAAATTTATTATTCCATATTCTCTTCTAATTTCCCCAGTAACCAAACAAAAAGAGAAAGCTAACTGAAAGGAAGGATTATTGAGCATCAATTTACCTGAGCAGCTCCAATGGCTCTAGCCCACCACCAGTTCCATTTCTTGGTCTCACAGAGAGAATTGTGGAGTATTACCCTTTCTTCGCTCTCCCAACTGGCAAGGGATGAAGTGATGGGGTTCTTCACTGGGATTATTTATATTTCTGAAGTAGGCAAACCTACAAATTCACCTTTTTCCAACTAAAATTCTTACGAGTCAATAAGTTTATCGAGCCGCCATCTTTCTTTATTACAGATGGGATTTCCCAGGATGGACCCTTGGCACACTATTTAAATTTTAAAATAAATTAAACTTGTCTAACTTATACAAATATTCCTTATCTTTAGGGATAGATGGCATGTTGACCTATTATAAATAATTAGCCTTCTTTTTGTAACCCGGAGTGTACTAATATATAGGAAAATAAAATAAAATAAAAAATAGAAGAAAAGAAATTTAGAAAAAATAAAAAATTAGATCTAATTTAATAAATTAATTATATTTGTTTATTCAAATTCATTTTTATTTATTTTTCTCTTTATGTTAGGATTGAGAAATTTTGAAATGTATAAAATTTTGGTTATATTTTATTCTTTTATGTTTTTCACAATCAAACTGATGTTGCTTTTTCTATCGATATTGGACTGAGCTTGCCTGGAGTCAAGCGCCGATTCGATCCTCGCGCCGATGTGTTACTTCTGGGTGAAAACAACAGGAAACAAGGTGAGATCCTAGTAGGTGCGGAGGCTTCTCCGATGCCTAAGCCATTTTTTCTTCAAGTGGAAAGAAAAGATTAATTGCCTGTGTGTGAAATTTATTTGCATACCTTTCTGTGGTAGAATGGATTGGTATATATAAGGGGAAGTAGTAGTTACTTTCCTCATAGGACTATGATACGGTATCTCTTTATTAGCGAGGAGTTTTTCCTTATCATGGACTCCGATCGTTATGGATACTTGAGGAGTCGTGATCCTGTAAGATCCTTTTTTCCTAATCTGTGGGGTGCGGATCATGGAGACTGGACACTCTTCCTTTCACACGAGTTTTTTGGGCCGCCTATATCACTTGATTATCTGGCGTGGTGAGCCACTCGGGCCCGGGTCCGTACTCTGCTTGATAGGATCTCACTGTGGCCGAGCTCTTGCCGGCCGCAGTCTCAAATCTCTCTATATATGGGACGCTTGGGCGAGACTCGGGCTTGTGCACATTGTTTTGGATCCCACGCATCCCGGGCCTCGGGTCGGCAGCTTAGGCAAGGACTAAATCGTCTCTTGGATAGGTTGCGGCTTCCACGTGGCTAGTCGGGGATGGTGCGATCTGGGCTTTGTCGCCGTCAAACGTCTTGTGATAATGATAGCGTTCTTTCGATTTTTGCGCGAGTTTCGACTATCGCTTCCCATATCTTTTTAAAAACATTCCTTGTATCGCATTCTTTCGTTCTTGAAACCACTTCTTCTATGGGTTTGAAGTGTCTTTGATCAACGCCGATGCTTGGTGCTTTCATTGCCTTTGCCTCCTTAAGTATTATTTTCTCTAAGTTTGGTGCGTCTTTCTTCTTCGCCTACTTTTCTTTCTTTGTTTTGAATTTCGAGTTGTTAGGGTGTGTTGGGTTGGGGCTCCACCTCTTTCGTTGTTTCGTGTGTTCTCCCTTTCCATCGCTTAATCATGCGTGCTTCCTCTGGGTCTTCTCGTCCTGTGGACCTGCGCATAGAGGGTAGGCCGACTGAGGAGTTCGAGCGCATGAACCAAGCAAGTGATTCGATAGTCCCGTGGTTTCCCGGTCCTTCCTGCCTGCTTATCTCCTCCGTCACGCGGGCAAGGAGGATTAGCTAGATTAAGTATCCCCCGTGTATTCCGAATACTTCGAGGGTCATTGTGGAAGACGTGGACACCGCATCCTAACCCGGGTCGAGCCTTCGGTATTCTAAAATCTTCGCTACTGCTATAGACCCTTCTCGCTCAACTGTGTCCCGATCTCTCACGCCTTATGTGGTGTCTGCTCCTAAGATGGTCTGGGCTTTGATTCGCCTGAGAACACCTCCGCCTCCCTAACCCCTTCATCAAAAGCGCTTAAGATTTCAACGGTGCCCATCCCAGCCTTTCCCAATTCTCGGGGGCATCTGGTCGACCTCGGGGTTGTTTTCGTGGATAAGGGCCCTGGTCCCTAGCATAGCCTTATTAAGCCGGATCTCTTCAAATGGGTGGAAAGAGGCTCTAAGGCTTCAGATATTTCCAAAGCGTGCCACTACCAGACCTATCATTTCCGACCTCCCTTCCTCCCACAAGCATTGGAAAGAGTGTTATTTCTTTTCATTGTGGTTCGATATCGGGAATATAACCCGCCTGACAAGACGATACACTGGGACTCCGCGCATGGGCTGCCCGAACCCGTGAGTTTTTCGTCCCCGCTAGTAGGGGTTAACTTTAAAGGTCAGGCTATGTTCAACTCGCTTTCTGTCATACGTTTCTTCAGTATCCATGCCTCGACCTTACTCCCGAGGATGTGGAAGCAAAGCTGCTAGCTGGGCAAGTGTCTTCCACTTCGTGTATTCCGATCCGATCAGTCGGACATTCCTGGCTCTTCAGGTGTGAGCCCTTCCTATTCCCCTTATTCGAGATCCCTCCACCCCCTACTATGGAAACTTCTCCCGAGGGGCCTCCTGTTGTGAAGCCAACTAGGGAAGAACTTCATGCCCGTGTTGAGCTGTTGACGAAGAAGAGGAGGAGCACAAAGCGTAAGGCTCAAGCCCTCCCGAGCAAATTCCGCCGGCAAGATCGGCCGAGCACCAGCCTCCGCCATCGCCCGCCAAGGAGCCAGGATCGCGCACCTGCTCTCGTGAGGGGCAGACGCCTTCCGCTGAGTGTTTCAGGGTGCAGGTGTGCACAAGAAGGCTCATCCCTCTACCGTCTGGAGCCAAGGGTTCTTCGGTATACCGCTAAGCCTCATTTGAAAGTTCTTCCTATCTCTATCCTGAGTCCTCCGGCCGTATTACGCTTCCCTTCTGGCGTGGAGATGCGGGAAGTGACGCTTGGAGTTAAAGGGGTCGAGGACTCGCTACTCACGCAGCTTTCTCCTGCCGCCAAGCCCTGCTCATTCGTCCTCGGACTCTAATCCAAGCATGCGGATGCCCAAGGCTGAGGAGGCTCTGGCCCTATCACTCCAGGGAACCGTCTCTGTATGTCCGAGCGCCTTCTTTTATCCGTCCCATCACAGTTAATGTTGTCTGCTAACTCCATCTTGTTCTTTGGCAGACGACCACTTACATAAAGAGCCTAGCGAGGAAGGCCGGTTTGACCGAGAGCCCACCAAGGCCACAAAGCACAGCTAAAGTCGCCTTTCGACTCCGAGAGGGTCAGAGCCACGAGCCCTGGATACAAAGCTTGGATCGAGGATACATGGGGTATAACCGACCACACACCTCGATCGAAAAGGTGAGAGCTGAAGACAGGGAAAAGAAGGCCATAGAGGGCCTAAGGGTTGTCAAGGATGAGTTGCGGGTGGTTAAGGAAGAGTTTCAAGCCGCCAAGGAAGAGTTATGCACCAAAGCAAGATGCCAGATCAGCTCGCCGAGAGGCTTAAAGTTAAGAGCTTAGTTGGAGCGCCATCGAGGAGTGCAACGCGCCACGCTGGGACCTGTTCGATGGACCAAAAAGCATATGCAAATTTATGACACTATTACCAAAGGACTATTATCTAATCCCCAGCAATAGTGCCATGAAACTTGTTGATTATAATTCCTTGCAAGTATACTGATATAAAATGGTTTCCTGAAGTATAGATACATTTCTTTCTTAATGTTGATCCATGATTCTGCAAGTGCACAGGTCGAACAAGTAATAAAATGGATTTTAGTCAAGATATCGATCCCACAGAGATCTCAAAAATTTTCAATCAACTACCCTGACTACTCAAGCTCTATACTATTTGGACTATAGATAGACAATTTTAACTGCCTTTAAAAGTCTTAAAATAATGAAAACTAAAAAGAATTGAATTAATAACAAATGAATTGAATATTGAAATAATAAAATTGTAAATTTAGACTGAACAATTATCTTTTAAAGGGAGCATTGAAAATACAGCTATTGTGAAACATCAATTCCTCGCATTGTAATCAGACGCTTTTCTTTAATAATTACAGTTTAAAACTAGTCCATGAAAATGATAAAGGGCAATTGATCTCTCCAAACCCCACCTTTCATTATCTAAACTTCACTGCTTCTCTCAAGACCAGTGTTAGATAACTACTTTGTCGTTTGCCTTGTTAAAATTATTTTTCTTTCTCAATACTTCATACTTTCAGGAACATGGACGTATAAACAGCTCCTTAGATTTAGTCATTGCATAGGATTACACTATCTTTTGGTTTCTCTTCCTCAAAATTAGAATAAGCTCATCCTCTCCTTGATTAGATCCTTGCTAACACGGGATCGAATTCACTATTCGAATCGAGTGGGCTCTTGCATTTTTAAATTGATAAATCGTTCGACTGATCTCGTCTCCAGTGAAAGGAGGATTTGCTCGATTTAACTATCTGGAGCACATTAGATCATCAATGCTCGAGGTTAGCATACCTTTGAGAAATTGTTCATCACTCTCGGGAATGCCTTCTACGTGTCACTCGGAGCCTCCACGGAAATGGAAGCTTAGAGACGATCCAGTTTATGGGTATGAGACAACGACATTGGGATCGATTCAGGAAAATACACAAGACCGGCCAAGTGGGTCCTAAGCGTAGTTCGGCATTAATGAATAAAGTGCGGGAAAGATAATTTCTTCACGATGGCGTCGATTGATGGAAGGCTGGGTTTAAATCAGCTGGATTACACACCGCTCCTGATAACTACGGTAGCTTAGTTGTAAATAGAGCGGTAGTAGTTCGAATTCAAAATTTAATACGAAATTCAAACAACTGACCAGTAATTGAAGGAAATAAGTGCATTCAGCTAAAACTTTGCGAGGGATAACGTTCGAATCGAATTTGAAATAAAAGAACAAACTAAAGAAAAAAATAAAAATAAAACAAAAAAATTAAAATACGGGAGCACCCCGGCTGGCTTAGGATCTCTCTTGAGTAACAAAAGGCTGCGTTCCCTTGATTAAGCGGCTTCTACATATTTATAGGGTTGAAAGTTGGGCCACTATTTGTGCACCTCTTTTTGGACTTGATTCGCGGCCCGATTGGTTGTTGATGTCGCGACATCAATTCTTTGTCGCGACCTCTGTTGTCTTCAGTTATGTCGCAGAGGCTTTGTTTGGTCGTGACTTGTCGTCATTATCTCTTGGAGGTACATTGTCGACAAGCGGATAGCCGTCGCCACTTGCTTTTAACCACGGTGTCGCGGCAAGCTTTAGGATTGTTGCGACCTCTCTTGAGTACGCGGATGTTTGCGACATACGATGCAATGACGGATGTCGCGACCTTTGAGTACGTCGCGGCGGATGTCGCGACCGCTGGCCGCACATGGCGATGCTTCGCGTGCGGCTAATATCGACTACCGATCGCTAGTTCAACGATGTCGCGACCTATGATTGTTGTAGCGTTACTTTCTTTCCTTTGCTTACATTGTACAGCCGTTTAAGGATTTATCGCGACCTCTCTTGATTACGGCGATAACCGCGGCAATTGACCTTGATGTCACGGCGGCCGATCTGATGTTGATAATACGCTGACCTCTTCCGGATATCCGCGGCGTAAATGTGTCAATTATTTATCTTATTTCGCGACTTTTGACTGATGTCACGACCTCATTATCCACTGTAATGGATTTGATTCTGTCGCGACTTCAAGGGATATCTAGCGTAATTGCTACTTCTTTATCAATTCATTGCTTTGACTTGGAGTTTAATGCGTGCTCTCTTTTGCCTTCCATTACTCTTATTTGCGGCCCAGGTTTTGTAGTCCGCGACCTTGATGTAATTTTCATTGCTATCGAGCTTCGCGACATCAGTTCTTTGATCGCAATGCTTTTCTACGCAAACTCCTTATTGATTATATCATTAATACTCATCCACCTTACGCTTTCATTTTGCAAAAATTCCTGCTTTCTCTTGAGTTCCTATTTGCATATGAGTTTGGTTAGTTATTCCATATTTCTTAACATAAATCGGTCTTTTTATATAAAAATCAATCGAGAAAAATGAATTTGAAAATGGTTGACTTTAAGCTCATCAAACTCCCGACTTAAAATTTTGTATCCTGAGTAAAGAAAATAAAGATTTGTTTGTCCTCGAATAAAAGGGCGTTTTTACGTATTGTCGCTGCGGCCTTTTCTCATTCACTCTTACGTGCGGAATTAAAGATATCCATATTATTTCAATTTCAGTTTTTATGCGAAACGAGCATAGTATACTTCTATTACAAAATTTCTTGATAAACTAATGTATTTAAGCGGTTTATTTAACAAGTCTTGATACTGTGTGTGTGCGAGTCTTCAATGCTGCGACTTCATGTTGAATTTAGTTAATCTACAGGAGCTTTGCTTATTTGTTTATCAAAGTCCTATATGCTTGTTTTCTTATTGATCTCCGCTAATGTAGGTAAATTCAACCTTCGAATCAATGAGGTCTCTTTCGAAGCTTGTAATGTTGGGCTTAGGTAATTGGGTAGATAAATGAAGAATTTAGGTTGTAAATTACCCAGTTTCCATCTTGTTTCTACATTGTTTCCTCTAACTTTATTCATTTTTCTTCTTTGCTCCTTTCTGATTCTCCTTAATCTTAGGCTGATTCTTCTTTTTGAATTCTTTTTATGGAATTTCTACTTCCATATGTACTTTGTTCGGCCGAGTTCTTTTGTTCTTGACTCTTTTTGCTTTTATTTTACGAGAGTGGAATAGTATAATGTTTTTTGTCTTCTTAGGCTTTCTATTACTCTTAGAGAACTTTGGGCTAGCAACTCCCATATGCAGTTGGCATTAGGGTACTAGGTGTTAAAACACCCCTAAGAGGCTTAATTGTTCGAGGAAATAGGCCCGCAAACAAAACTTATTCCTTATTTCACTAGCCTACGCCTTTACTTCTTGAGTTTGCATGCGAATTTGGGGAATAATATTCCCCTGAGCTTGTTTCTTTCTTTATACCAAACTTTTATGAACTAGAAGCTGGATAATTTGGGTTCTTTCACTGCGGGTTGTGTGAGGAAGGAATCTCGATTTTCAATTGCATTTATTGAAGAAATAAGGCTTATTTAGCCGGAATCGGGGAACTAAAAAGAGAATATGTGAAATATTTTGAGGGTGGAGCTGAAAAGGCTTCATTTGCCAGGATAGCCTCTTATCATTTCTTGTTGATTTGTTTTCACACCTAAGCTTTCGCCTCAATCAATAATCAAACAAGTTCTAGGACTATGGATCTAAATCCTGATTCCCACAGGAAGATGTTCCTAATTCCTCTCAAAAGTTTCATAAGTTTTGTTGACCAATGTGTATTATTTCTTCAAGACTTGTACTTATTCACTGTATACTTACATTATTTTAAGCAAGTATTTTGTTCTATCAGCAAGAACTAATTTTTCCAATTTTTGCAACTAAACTGAATCTAAAAAGAACAGTAAATACTCCTAGTTCCAGTTTCTTTATTCATGCCACGATTATCGAAGTGCATTCTTTGAGAAAAGAGCGAATTATTTATTATTCCTAAACGAGAAAATAAAATAACACGAAACACAATTCGAGATCTAATGAGCGACCAATTTATCGGTCAGCCAGAGAATTTTATTCAAAGATCAAATTATTTTGATATTGTACAATCTGCCTTTTCTTACAAATAAAACTGTAACTAAGTTCGAGAAAAACCCTTTATTTCTTGATCTAAATTCCTATATCTTCTTTTTGAAGGTTGCGTCCTGGCCAAATTTGGCCCATCGGACAGGCTCCTCCATGGTGATTCGGTTAACGAGGTCGTTGACAAAGCAGAATGGAGCCTTCTCTCCCTTTTCTTTGGAGCTTCACCTCACGGTTGATGGGTTTAAAATTAACCCTTCTTCACGATTCAACTAAGTCTGACCACTCTCTTAATTACACATCGTTTTTATGGATAAGGAGATCGAATAAGGTTTGTTTTAGTCTCCATTCATTCCATAAACTCTGTGTTCGCCAACCTTGAAGCTCTTGCTTTTCTCTTTTCTCCATCTTCCTCATTTTCTTTGTTTATTCTTCCCTTGTCTTCGAGTCCTTTTTATAGTGATTTTTAACTACGGAAGAACGAGGTTATTTATTCTTCTTTTTAAGTTTTCAATGTATGTATTGAATGAGACTCCTCGAATTCTTGTTCTCTTGATGTTTCAGATTAGAATTTTTTAGAATGATAAGGAATATTGAAAGGTTTCCTAAATCTCCTACGATTATTCTCTTCGAAAATGACCATTATAAACCAATCGGTTCATTGATGAATTGAATTACGTTTACGCATTAATTACTTATCTAATTCCCGATTTGAATAAATATTACCAAAAGCGAAGGTTGAATAAATTTTGTCTTGTCATTAAATTTAGAAGCGAGAATTAAAAATTGCCAGTGGCAAACTTTTCCTTTATGTCGCGACATATTATTGTTTGTCCACGAGCATAAGCGCTATACGTAGGAGAATGATCATCTAGAATTTGCGACATCGGCTGCGACATGTGAGCATCTCATGACATTGTTAAGTTATGACCTCACTATCTTTTGAAGGAATTCCTCTTGTCGCGACTCGATTGTTATCGTGACTTAATTTGTCGTGACATAACCTTTGTAGTCGCGACCAACTGCCTTTCTTCCTTCAATGCGGCGAGTCACGACATCAACCATTGCGACCCGATTTCTATCGCGACATAAGTTTTTTAGTCGCGACAGTGCAATTGCCTCAAATTTTAATGAAACGAGCTGACTTTTCACTCTTGATTAATTGCTTGATTCTCATCATCAAAAAAACCATTTCCACATAGCAATTCAAACATGTATACTATTCAATTTTCACAGAATTTATATAGGGAAAAGAATGCTCCCTTTTTCTTCTAGCTTTTTCTTGTGAATTTCTGAAGCTTTCTTGGAAGTTGTTCCTTCTCGCTCTTTCCCTTGCATTTCTGCATAAGCACTCTGCAACATTTCCAGAAAGGATTCAATTAAACGAAAATTAACTTCTTAAGTACTAACTAATCATTATAAGAACTAAAGAAGACAAAATCAAAGTGAATTCTAAAAAATCAAAGTCTAAAATCGAGAAAGCTGAAATCTCATGGGTTGCCTCCATCGGTTGCTTAGTTTTGAGTCATTAGGCTGGACTTGCTGTTTGATTATTTCTCTCTCGATGAACCAGTGGAACTCTTCCTTTCTTTCCTCTACTAGCTGATAATGCTTGATCTTTGTCCATTGACTTTAAATTCTTCTCCGACATCAGTCTTTAATGTTCTATTTCCAAATGTAGTACTTGACACTACATGTATAGTCGCTCCATTTGGATTTTAACTCACAGGAAATAGCTTCAATGCGGAATTAAAAGAAGAACTGTTCTCACCGCTCTGAACTCTTTTCTCGAGAATTCTCACGGTCATGCCATTTCTTTTATTTTGTCCTTGTATATTCTAGCATTGTCGTAGGCTTCATTTCTCGGTTCTTCCAGTTCATTCGGTTGGAATGAGTCTTCCTTTGCGGTTTAAAATCAAAGTTCGGCTTCTTGATGGCCCACATGGCTTTGTATTCCAATTCTAAGAATTGGGTGACATGGTTTTGCTAAAGACCACTCGTATGGGGACATTCGATGGGAGTTTGAATGCGATCTGTAAACCCCCCAGTGCATCATCAAGTTTGGAAGACCCGATCGCTTCTGCTTGAACTTACGATGCTTTTCGAATTCTTTTTTAATCTCCACTGTTGGAAATCTTTGACTATCCATTAGTGCAGGGATGATAAAATTTAGACTCATATATCTTGATCCCATACTGCTCATGAGTTTTACCAAATATTTTGTTTGCAAAATGGCTTCCCCCATCACTAATGATAGTTACGGGTGTTCCAAAATCCTTTCAAATATATTCTTTTTTTATGAAACTCACAAGCTAATATTAGCATCATTCCTTGGGCCGAGCCAACTGCTTCTACCCATTTGGAAACATAATCCCGCTACTTGGCGGTATAGGTTTTGAATGATGAGTGAATGGTCCAGTATAATCTATTCTCCATACATCAAAAATTTGCACCACCATTGCCACCTTTTAGGGGCATTTCATTTACTGCTCAAGCTGATATTTCCAATCTTTTGGCATCTATCGCACAATTTGACCCATTCAGCACCCAATCTACGAAGATAGTGGGCGATAAAATCCATATTGGAATATCTTGTGAGGTACATTGCTCTCGAGAAAAATGCCCCCATATGGTGATGCATGGCATTCATTAATTTTACATTGTTCACTCTACGGCACACGTCTTCTGATAATCATGTGACCTCTTTTAAATAACAATTGGGTCAAGTCGGATGTAGTACCTGGCATCGGTCTGAGCTTTCTTTTACATTTGGTAGGTGAATTCTGAGAACTACTCCTGACTAGGTAAATTCACAATGTCGACATACCATGGAAGTTGGAATGACACGTTAAGCATTTGTTCATCTGGGAAGTTCTCGCATTAGTGCGCCTCTTCCTTTTTACGTTTCACCATTCTTTTCTATAAGACCAGTGATGCATTTATCACATTGTCACACCCCTTTATCTTTAATTTCGAGATCAAACTCTTGCGATGCGCGGCACCCACCTTATCGGTCTTGTGCTTCCACCTTTTTGACATCGAGATATTTGATGGTTGCATAGTGTATGTGAACTATAACATAGGATCGAGTATGGCACAGATTCACTATGGCGAACATGGCTATCTCCTTTTCGGTTAATGGAATAGTTTTCTTGTGCTTCATTGAAGGATTACAGCATAGTATATGGCTGCGGAATATTTTCTCTTTTCTTTGCCCAATGGCCCCGTTCTGGGAAATCAGGCATCACACATTATTTGAATCCACGATCCCGATACGATGCGGCCGTGATAGGTGCTTGAACGTCGATCTTGATTTCTTGAAAGCGACCTTACGAATATTGAAATTAAACTTTGTGTCCTTCTCGATGTCGCATAGTGAGTGCATTTTATCTTTGAGAAGTCTTTGATGAATCTCCTATAAAATCGATGCCCCCGAAACTCCTTATCGCTGCATTGTGGGAGGTGCTAGGGTTTTGATAATGGAAATCTTGGATTGGTCCAGCACTACCACTACAGCTACGTAGCGAAATTTTATGACGAGAACAATACCTTATTACCGTGAAGTGACATTTTCCCGATTTAGTCTTTGGTTGTTTGTCCCTTGCATCTTTGGAAGTCTTGTTTTCGGGTTGTTCGGACATTGTTCAAAACTGGACCCATACCTTTGTGAAGTCATCCATAAGAGTACCATGACTTCTCTGACCAAATGCGAGAATACTCGACATCATACATGTTGGAAAGTAGCGGGAGCATTGCCTGACCCAAATGGCATCCTTCGAAGGGGCAAAGTACCATAGGGGCATGTGAATGTGGTCTTTTCTTGGATCCTCGAAGTGCAATTGCAATCCTGGTTGTAGCTGAATACGTCCGAGCAAAGCCGGGTGTCACCTTTAATGCATCCCGACATCGATCAATGAAGGAGTAAAGGAAATGATCTTTCTGGTTTCTTGTGTTCGGCTTCACATGTCCCAAATGCATACTCTCCATCCATCCTTTGTTCTTGTTGGAATTAATTCATTTCTTTCATTGCGGATCATAGTAAATCCACCCTTCTTTGGAACCACATGGACTGGGCTAACCCAAGAACTGTCTAAAATTGCATAGATAAATCCAGCATTTAACCATTTGAGCACCTCCTTCTTGACTACTTCTTTCATTACTGGATTCAGTCTTCTTTGATGTTCAACAGTTGGCTTTGCATTTTCTTCCAGTAGTATTTTGTGCATGCATATTGATGGACTGATACCTTTTAACTCTTAATGGAGCAGTATAGACTCCCTTATTATTCCTTAAAATTTCCGGCCAACCTCTGTTCCTCGGCATCACTAAGTCTATGAAATTATTCTTGGTTTTTACTCTGGCGGAGTTCGGTAAGCATACTTTAAATGACTTGGCAACTCTTTTAAAACTAGCCCTTCTTCACTGGTTTCTTGATGAAGTTCCCTTTCTTCATTTTTGTCTCCTTTTTTCATCCCATTTTGTTCAAGACTCATCACTTTTAATTAGAATGTAAGCGTGTGCAAAAATACGAATCAGGAAACCTTGAATCTTTGAAATTCATCTCTTCTTCATTGATTGAAAGTTGGGAATTACAATCATAGTAAAAATCAGAGTTGTTGACATATACATCTTCTATTGACTTGCTATTTTCCCTTTCTATGTCTAAATTCCTTAAACTTCTGATTAAATTGAAGTCAGTTGCCTCTTCTCGACTCGAGGTTAGAATTCCCTTATGCATATCATTAGAGGTACTCAGGTTGCAGGAATAGCCTTCGGCGTGAGGACTTGTGGATCTTCAGCTTCCATATCGGTATGATGAAGTCAAGCGGAAAAAATTTCCACCTTTACCAGCACATCTTCTATGATTCCTTCGGGTTTTGCGGGGTTCTATCTGTGTATTTGGAGATATGATGGCTGGGAGTAAGCTCCCCCGAGCTTAACTTATTAGAGAATGGGAGCATTAAATTGATGCGCTTTGAGTCACGAGAGGCTTTACGAAACTCGGAAGGCTCTCAGTGGTGCGAGGGGAATGGTGAGCTCCTGGATCCTTCGTCTTTTACCGGTAGAGTCTCTCTTGATCACGGCCAGCTGCGAGTTGCGGTCGAGTTCATAATTCCTTGTGTGATCTTATAACACCGGTGTATCTTTGAATTTTTGCATAAAATTGGCATGCGAGGTCACCACTTCTTATGAAGGCATCGCGATCTCCGGCTCGAAGGTTTTCAGAACCTTGCAAGCGTTCCTCATCTTTGATTTGCGACCTCGTGGAAATGGGGTATGACGATTGATGCAGGTTTTCTTCTTGCTTCCCTTATTCTCTGAGCCACTTGTTCCTTCTTTCTTTCCCTTCTCAGTGTTTCGCATTGTTTGGGCCTTCCTCTCCTTGTTGTTTTCATCTTTTACTGTCTTTTCACGAAGTCTTTCCAGCTCCACAGGTACACTTGCGGCCATGCAGTCTTTTAAGTTCTTCTTACGTGTCAGGAAGGCATCTTTCATCGGTTTTGCATGTTTAGGGCTAGTTGCCCTATTTGTATCTCGGGTTCTTGAGGAGGCGTGGTGGTCTTGAAGAATTTGAGAATTGAGTATTTGAGGCTTCGGTCTTGAGCTTTTGTACATGGAGGTTTATGACTTCTTGTTGTCCCCGTGAATTGCGACATTTGATCTTGAATGGATTTGAGCCCTCCTCGACTAATTTTCGTTTCTATTTCACCTCCTTCTTTGCTGCTGCTAGGAACCTTGAGTGGTTCATTATCACTGTTGAGGATTAAATCCCATGTGGGCCTTGTGGAGCCCCTCCGCACAATATAAGAAAAATTTTCATGGTTCCTCGATCTTTGGATGATAATTAATCTTTGGCGGGTTAGGATTTGGTTTAGTGATAACTTCTTGGCTCCCCAAAGTACTTAACCTCTCACATCATAAAGCCGGTTCTTCGGTGGGTACATCGACACTTCCCTCTCTGATAGTTCCCTCTCGGCTACTCTATTTCATAGGTAATTGTGCATCTTCTTCTCTTGCTTGTCCATCCTATGCATGATGGCATCAACTGCCTCCGTAGGCATCATCTTACTTTCGACTCCGCGACTCCTCTTCCCACGCGATTACTCTTGAAAACTCGATGGAGCTTTCATATTGCATTCGCGAGTCCTCGTCGGATCCTCTTGCCTCTTGGCCTCTTCGTTTAGATGCTCCACGGCGTGAAGCATCGATAATGCCCTTAGATGTATCATTGAGGCGGCATGATACACTATGTCCATCGATCTTCAAGTCTATTCCATGCATCGGGCATCTTTTCGGCAACCTTTTGAATCTCTCCACATTACTCACGTAAGGCTCTCATCTTCCCCCTATTTGGAACACAATTATCTCCTCCTTCTCTTCAAAATTGAGTGATGGGGGAAAAACTACTAGTAGGCTTCCTCTGGCTCCTCCCAGTGTCGAACCATATGGTAGAGATTCATACCATGTGGCTCTTGTATCTCTTAGAAAATGGGAACTCCATCTTTTGATTTTATGACCTCTGGTCTCCACCCCATTCAACTTCACTTGTGTTTGCCATCCTTAGAAACCTTCCCGGGTGCTCATTTGCAGGTCTTACGTGGGATGACCCGATCTTTATTGTTCTTGAACCATTATGTCCAGTCTTTGGCCGGTTCGAAATTATTTGCATCCCACTTTGTAAGAATTTGTCGATTGCGGAGTATTCATCCTGAATAATAGGTCTCCAGTCCTCCATTGTATCAGTGATTGGAGGCCTTAAAGTATAGCTGTTCTTGTCCTTGATGCAGGTCTTGCCTTTCATCTGCCATAGCTGAGTTTTCTGCCCTTTTCGTTTTTCTCAAACTTCTGAGTGTTCTTTCCAATTCAGTGTCTGCTGGAATCAGGTCAGATCCCTGTTTCCTATGCATTAAAGGTTTTCCTGAAATCAAAGCATACTCAGATTAATAGGATTAGTCAAACCTAACAAATATTTCCAACATGGCTTGTTAAAAATTAGTGACTGATGTAGTCACTACTTGAAAAACTGTTTTTATTCTTTTCTTAAAAATGTCTAAATTAGTATTTCCTTCTTTCATTTGAATATTGATCTAATTAATTCTTTCGATCACCGGCAACGGCGCCAAAAACTTATTCGATGGACCAAAAAGCATATGCAAATTTATGACACTATTACCAAAGGACTATTATCTAATCCCCGGCAATAGTGCCATAAAACTTGTTGATTATAATTCCTTGCAAAGAATTATCTTGATATAAAATGGTTTCTGAAATATAGATACATTTCTTTCTTAATGTTGATAAAACGATTACGCAAGTACGGATCGAGCAATTAATAAAAGTGGATTTTAGTCCGAGATATAGATCCCACGAGAGATCTCGAGAATTTTCAATCAAGTTTACCACTGACTACTCGAGCTCTATACTATTTGGGCTATGATAGACAATTTGAATCGACTTTGAAAGCCTTGAAATAATGAAAACTAAAAGAAATTGAATTAATAACAAATGAATTGAATATTGAAATAATAAAATTGTAAATTCAAATGAACAATTATCTTTTAAAGGAGCATTGAAAATACATCTATTGTGAAACATCAATTCTGCGTGTATTACCTTGTATGTTTGCTTAATGAATTCTGAGTTTAAAAACTAGTCCAAGAAATGATAGTACGAGTTGGATCTCCTCGAAACCACCTTTCATTATCTAAACTTCAACTGTTTCTCTCGAGAACAGGTGTTAGATAACTACTTTTGTCTGGGTTGCCTTGTTAAAGGTATTTTTCTTTCTCGATACTTCATACCCTGACATGGACTATAAACCTTAGCTCCTTAGATTTGAGTCATTGCATAGAGTTTACACTATCTTGGTTTCTCTTTCCTCAAAATTAGAATAGCTCATCCTCTCCTTGATTAGATCCTTGCTATACGGGATCTTAATTCACTATTGTCGAATCGAGGAGGTGGGCTCTCTGCATTTTTAAATTGATAAATCAGATTCGACCTTCCGATCTAAGTCTCCCAGTGAAAGGAGGATTTATCGATTTAACTATCGAAACACATTAGATCATCAATATCGGGTTAGCATACCTTAGAAATTGTTCATGCACTCTGGGGGCCACCTTCTCTGTGTCACTCGGAGAGCCTCCTGGGAAATCGAGCTTAGGATAATCCAGTTTATGGGTATGTGAGACAACGACATTAGGATCGATTACAAAATACACGAGACCAGCAAGTAGATTTTAAGGCGTAGTTAGAGCGGTAATGAATAAGAGATTATGCGGGAAAGATAATTTCTTACCGAGTAGCGTCAATTCAATGGAAGAATTTGGGTTTCTAAATCCTTTGGATTACACATACGATAACTAACGTCGAGAAAACAGCGTAAATAGGCAGTAGTTAATTTAAATTTATCTGAGAATTCAAACAGAGACCTTGATGAGTGAGAGAAAATAGAATTACGCATTAATTAAAACTTTAACAAATACGTTCGGAATCAATTTGAAATAAAAGACAAACTAAAAGAAAAAAAAATAAAACAAAGAAAATTAAAATCTGAGGGCCCAACCGACCTTGGATCTCTCTTGAGTCGCCCCACGAAGGCTGCGTTCCTTCGGTGCGACTACATATTCTCAGGGTTACGGTTGGAATCATTTCGATGCACCTCTTTTTGGACTTCAGTTAACTGGCCCAGTTGGTTGTTGATGTCGCGACATCAATTCTTTGTCGCGACCTCTGTTGTCTTCAGTTATGTCGCAGAGGCTTTGTTTGGTCGTGACTTATCGTCATTATCTCTTGGAGCTGTTGTCGCGACAGCTAAATGATGTCGCGACCTTCGTTACTGTGTCTGATGTCGCGACAGTTGAATGACGTCGCGACTTTGCTTTTAACATGAATTATCGCGGCCAAGCAGAGATATCCCGCACGACCTCTCTTGATCTGTGGATGTTGCGACAACCACGAGTGCAATGCAGCGGATGCGTTATGCAGTGCGTGCGGCGGATGTAGCGACCCTTCACCCTTTGGCCCGATGTCGCGGCCAAGTAGGCGTGCGACACCGGTCTTCAGTTATTGATGTCGCGACTGTGATTCGTATCGCGACCTTTCTTTCCTTGCTTATGTTGTTACCTTGGATTTAAGGATTTGTCGCGACCTCTCTTGATTACGGCGATGTCCACGACCGACCTTGATGTCACGACATCTTCGATCTGCGATGTTGATGTCGCGTGACCTCTTCGGATATCCGCGACATAAATGTCGATCAATTATTTATCTTATTTGCGACTTTTGGTAGTATCGCGACCTCGTTATCATTGTAATGGATTTGATTAATGCAGCGACCAAGGGATGTCGCGGCTGCGATTCTTCTTCTTTATCGATCCATTCTTGCTTTAACTTGGAGTTTACATCGCGCCCGGCTCTTTTGCCTTCCATTACTCTTTTATTCTGGCCCGGAGTTTTGTAGTCCATTGTATGATAAAATTTTCATTGCTATCGAGGCTTCCGATCGAGATTATTTGATCCTTGTGCTCTTTTATAGCTGCCGAACTCCTTGACCCGGTTATATCATTAATACTCGTCACCTTACCTTTCGTTTTACGCAAAATTCCTCTTTCTCTTGAGTTCCAGCATACTTGAGTTTGGTTAGTTATTCCATATTTCTTAACATACATCAGTCTTTTATATAAAAATCAATCGGAAAATGGTGAAAATGGATGACACAAGCTCCGCGTGGACCTCAGAATCGAGGCGGAAGAATTTGTTTAGAGGACGAAGTACATGTCACCCCCGAAAATACAAATTTTATAATAAAATTTATTATATATTAGGGTATATTGGGCGACTTAAGGTATTTTTCTGGGAATTGTTAGATGAATATTGATTAAATGATTATTGAATCGAGAAATAAACCTAAGTGAAAAGAGAAAATATGGAAATTGTAAAATGGGGACTGAGGTCGTGTAAGTAAGTTTATATGTCTTAGGAGTGGAGAAATAAATGAGTAAAGGGAAAAAAAATAATAGGAGACTTAAATGAAGAATAATAGAGGACTTCATCCTGAAAAATAAAGAAATCAAGGAATGGGCATGTGGCATGTAGGAAAGAGGAAGGAAGTTTCCTCCTTTTTAAAGCACGATTAAGGGTGATCCATAAAAAAAGGAAAACAGAGAAAAGAGGAGATAATTTAGAGTGAAGCTCTCACTTCTCTCTAGATTCCCAACGATCGGGACCATAGGTCTGAGAGGCGAAGCAGAGGAAAATCTTATAAGTAATGAGAAGGCTGCAGTAGAGGCCAGGAATCGGGAGTTCGACAAACTACAGGAGGTAGGTCTTCTCTATAGGTATTTTCTACCACACAGGGTTGTGTGGTGGATTATCTTGCCTTAGGGGATGTTTGGTTGTATTTTAAGCGGTAGTAGGCTAGCCACGTGTGGTAGTCTTTAACTTGACATAGAGCTGATTTTTGGGTAGAAATAAGGAATTTTGGAAGTGAGTCCTTCCTAGTAAATTGTAGCCTCATCGATGAATTTGATGTTGGGTTTTGAATTTCTCAGATTCGGACATCGTAGACCAGAGTTATGTCCTTTTCTTTGAGTCATGTAGTAGGAGTCAATAGACCTCATGCGTGAGGGTCGGTAGTGCTCGTACGGCCCGGGGTCGATGGGCGCCTCGTGCGGCGAGGGTCGGCGGAGGTCGACGGACCTCGTGCACAGCAGAGGTCAGCGGGACCGGCCTTGGTCGGCTCGTGGGGTTGGGCTAAGTATGACCTCCAGCTGGAGGTCACTTAGCTAGCCGTCGAACTTCAGGTCGGGTGTTCTTGGACTACATGGAAGCTAATTAGTCAAGAATTCATCCATATGCCTGAGGAGGATCAGATATGTCAGACCAAAGGTGTCAGACCGAGTTTACCGAGGAGTCCAGGTCGAAACTCATTTGGGTGTGACTACGTATGACCTCCAACCGGGAAGGTCGCTGCTTCTTGTCGAACTACGATTTGGGTGTTTACAGTTCTATGGAAAGCCCATTGAGTCAATAATACATTCATATGCCTGAGGAGGATAGATTATGTCAGACCAAGGTGTCAAACCACGATTTCACAGTCGAGTCAGCTCAATCCGGTCGGCTCATGCAGGTTGGCTCACGTCTGACCCTCCAACGGGAGGTCATAACTCCTTAGTCGAAGACTCCGTTTAGGTGTTCTTAGACTACATGGAAAGCCCATTCAGTCAAGAATCCATCTGTATATATCTTGTTAAGGTGGAACTCATATTAAACTCGAGATAAATCTAACCAAAACTACTAGTGCCATACGAATAATATTATTCTTTAATGGTTTTGGAATAGGGATTGACGAGGAGGAAAAGCGAACTGAGATTGAGATTCCAAGGATTGGAATCAAAGTGCAAAGATTTTTGGGTTTGTTCTACCAACTCCTATTCCTCGTTTCAAGTTTTTGCATGTTTGTTCTAAAAGCATATTGAATTGATTTAATTGATTTGAGAAAAGTGATTGTGAAATGTTTGGATATAAAAACTGCATGATTATTGAAAATAAACTGTTTATACAAGCGTACATATTGTACTAGATTTTTGCTATAAAGGTTGAGCGCCCTTAATAGAATGTTAAAGTTTAGTTAAGTATTAAGGATAGATTGGTGCTCTGATAAATTCCGAATAAGCGATCACTGCGAACTATTGTATTGATGTGTCACTCGTCGGCCGAGCTGCGGGGCCGTGTCGGTAGTGTTCCTTATTTGATTGTTATAACAAGTCGCGGCCAATGGGACAAATGCTTTGTGTTATAAAACCATTTGATGCAGGCCTACAGCCAGTAGGCCGTGCCGTGACTACGATATCCTGTAAATCGAAGACATAGAGTTAAATTCGTTAAGGCATCTTCCGAATTGATTAGGCGTAAGCGAATTGATTGGCATAGCTGAATTGATTTGGGCTTGGAGTGGATTGCGGGAGCGGGTGAGATTTGTAGGCATAATTGAATTGATTTGAGATTGCGAAATATTGAATGGGAAAGTGTATTTTTGGGATGATCAATGAACCATAACAGATTGTATATAAAACAAGTATATGTATTATATTTGCATTGATCATCCATAAAGATTTGAAAGTTATGAATTATTAAATTGCATGATTTGATTTAAGCTGAAACTGAGGAATCGATTTGTATAGAACCACTAAGCATGAAAATGCTTAGCGTATTGTTTACCCGATGCGCGATGTAAGTGATAGATAGTGATCGGCGGGACCCGAGATCGAGGAGCGTCGGAGTCGCCAAGAAGGAAATTTTGAAGTAGGCTTTCAGAACATGTGCATTCATTTCATGTTTTCTTGGATATTGATATTTGTAAAAGAGCAATTTGAACTATGAACATCTATTTTTGTAAATTATTTTGAAAAGGCTTGGATGCCTTCATTGTAAATGTATATTTTGTTAAATGTTTATGGGCTTGCGATTTTGTAATAAACCGCAAGATATGATTTTGAGTGATTGAGTGATTTTAGTGGCATCCGGACTCGGTTGGATCCGCCAAAGCGGGTCGAGAGCGGGGAAAGGGGCACCACGGCTTTATTGGTATCGGGCACTGGGTTTAGGCGGATTCCTGAACGATTTTGAAATTGTTTGTAAATGATTTTTGAAATTATTGTATAACATGCATTTCATTTGCATATAAAGGACCAGAGCATGACCTCCGACGTGGATCATGGCTGGTGTAACTGGATAAGCATGGGCGGTTGAGCTGCAGGTTGAGGGATGACTAGGGACTGCTGAGCCGTCCTGCTTGGTGTGGAAGGTGGGCAGAAGCATCCCGCGCGCAGTGAATGAACAGGAACAAGTAGCGGGGGAGGTGCGCTGAGTCTCCTCAGAGTGGCTGGTCAGACTTGTTGCAAGGCTAGGGCAACCGGCTGCGGTACCTCCTGGCGATCGACCATTGAGAGAATGGCAAGAGTCTGGAGCACACAGCCAGATTTTATGGGAAAGAAAGGGGATGACCTTCTACCCAGCTGGAAAATTAGCTCGAGAGGCAGAAGCGAATGCTTGTGCAAATGCATTACTAGCGAAGAGGTGGAATGTGCGACCTCATTACTCTGAGGGATGGGAGGCTTATTAGTGAGTGGGTTTCGTGACGAGGACCGCACCATCGAGGAGAGGATTACATGGGAGTTCTTCTTGGATGAGTCCAGAAAGCACTATGTGGGCGCATTTATCTCGTGATATGAGACGGGAGTTTCATAATGCGAAGCAGACGGATGAGTGTATTGCAGAGATATCGAAAGGGGGTGCAGAGTTGGTAGTATGCTCAGAGATACTTGTGACGAGGAAAGAAAAGTATATCGTAGGTTTGAAGAGCGACCTTGTGGCCATCATTACGTCCACGGAAATTTTGCCATGGATTTCTCCCGAGTGTGAGCATGTGCATTGAATGTGGAAAAGAGTAAAGAAAGAGGAAAGAGAGAAAGAAAAGCGGGGAAAGAAAAAATCACGAGTGGTCGGTTGTAATAGCAGCCAGGGAAGAACTTTGGGGACCACGGGGTTCCAATCGACCTTCACGACTCGGGCGCTGGGTAGAATCACTACTCTGCAATGGAGTAGGGTTGGAAGTACCTTTGAGGAGGTCCTTCTGGAGGACATGTTGCTCCCATTGCTCCCGTTGTGGGAGAAATCATAAGGAGAATGTTGGAGACTTGGTGCTTGTTTTGATTTAATGGATCAGGCATGGGCGGGTGTTCTAGGCTCGTTCATTTGCGGCACCCAGGCCAGGAGTGCGACTTTAGTGGTACAAATGAGCCTTGAGTGTTGCATCAGGAATTACGAGACAAGGGGACACAAACTTTGGGTAGGCAAGATGGTGCGTTGCTCCAGGTAGGCATCGCAGTGAAGCGGGTGGAAGATCTGAAACGCTCTGAATTGTGATGGCTTGATGAAATTTTGATCTTGATACTCCGGATGTGATGTATGGTGAATTTGAATGTCGATACTGTACATTGTTGAGTTGACCTGGAACAGCCCACTCCCTTATGTTGCAGGTATTACTGACTTGGGTGGAGTGCAGGGGTGAAGCCAGGATATGACATCTTGATGATGAGACATTTCGACCCATAGTGTTGTGTGAACATAGTGTATAGGATTGTCCGTCAAAATCTGAGTATGAATTTTTAGGAGATTTGATTGAGTTATCATTCGGGGAGTTTGATGAATATTGAGGATGGACTGGTTGTCCGGCTATTCAACTGATAGTCGATTGTAGAATGAAAAGTGTAACCTTAAGAACAGATGAAGATGATAACTTTCCTCGGTGAAGTTAAAATCACCTATCTAATGTGATATCGTATACTTCTGGGAACAATGGTGCGGAAAGGATGTGAAACTGTGGCTTATGTGATTAATCTGATAAAGTGAGGCTAATGTATCAAATATCACTCTTACATTGGCGACTTTAGGACGTGTTTCGGAAGAGTTACTAGGATTGGCCCCACATAGGGAGATTGAGTTTGCTATTGGCGTTTGTGCCGGGTGCCACACCGCATCCATTACTGCCGTACGAGAATGGCTCCACTAGGTGAAGGAATTGAAATTGGCTGAAACCTCGGGAAGAAGGGTTTATTAGACCCAGTGTATGCCATGGGAGCTCCGTGCTTTTTGTTAAAAGAAGATGGTACCACTTGGCTATGCGTCGATGATTACAGACAAGCGAACAAGTTAGCGATAAAGAATAAGTATCAGTTACCGGAATTGATGATTTGTTTGACCCGATTGAAGGTCACGAGTATCTTTTGAAGATTGACTTGCTATCACGGGTACCATCGGTTGAGAATTAAAGATGATGGTATAGGCGGCGTTTAGGGCGTGATATGGATATTATGAGTTCCTTGTAATACGTTTGGATTGACCGTGCTCTAAGCGGCTTTCATGAACTACAATAGATCGTGTTCCGAAGCCAGTATGTGGATCAGGTTGTTGTAGTGTTCATGAAACGCTGACATTAAGATGTATTGAATCGAAATTCATGACACACACCTTAGAGTAGTGTTAGAGACTTTGAAGGCTTGGGTTGTGTCTGGCCAGGCAAGTGTGAGGTTTTGGAAGAATGAAGTGTCCTTTCTTGGGCACATAGTATCGAAAGAAGGAATTCGAGTAGATCCAGAAGAAAATAGAAGTGGTTGTTGAATGGGGCCACTGAAATGTTACGGTCGTGGTTTCTGGGACTAGCGAGGATACTCTGAAGATTCGTTAAGGGGTTTTCTATGACTACGGCCAGATGGCCAGATATCGGAAAATGTAAAGTATGGATGGAGTGAAAATGTCAAAGAAAAGTTTTGATAGAATTGAAAGCATTCTTAACGAGGCTCGGTTCTTACTTTCAGCCGACGTACGGTAGAGAATATGTGATTTTAGTGATGCGTCGCTAAATGGACTTGGATGTGTCTAATGCGAGGTGAAGTGGTAGCATGTAGGAGCCGGGTTGGTAGCATGAAAGGGAACTACCCAGCGCATGATTTGGAATTAGCCCGCGGTGTATTTGCGTTGAAAATTTGGAGACATTATTTGTATGGAGAAGTGTTTCATCTGCGATCATAAGAGTCTTAAGTATTTGCCCTCACGGCGAGGAAGCAACGAGGAGCGACGGAGATGGATGGGCCCGATAAGATTATGAGCTGCGTGATTGATTATCACTCGGGGAAGGGGCGATGTAGTGGTAGGCGCTTTGATAGAGAAATTGTCTGACGCTTGACGTTGAATGCCATTTGTCATTATATGACGATGAATGCGTAGTGGCGAGTTGATAAGCGAGCCAGGAGTTTGTTGAATCGGAGTGCTAGAGGCATAAAGAAAGATGAGAAAATTCTTTTGCCACGATAAATCGGATTAGAAATGGTAATGGCTTGAGTTCCACAGTGACGAAAATGGACTTTTATATTATAAGGATCGGGTTTGTGTGCCGTATGTGTTGAGAAATCCATACTTGAAGAGAGGCACATAGTGGATCTTTTGCTATCATCAGATAGCACAAAGATGTAAAGATTTAAAAATGTCATTACGGTGGTCAGGGATGAAAGAGATGTCATCGAAAATTTGTAACCCAGTGTTTGGTGTGTCAAAGTAAAAATGACACATTAAGTTCCTTAGGATTATTGCGACCCTATTAGAATCTGGAGTGGAAATGGGTAGGAATTACCATGGATTTTGTAGTTGGAGTTACCATTGACGGGGAGAAGGCATGACTCGGTTTGGTCGTAGTAGGCCAGATTGACCAAGTCGACTCACTTCCTAAGGGAGGAGACCCGACTATTCCTTGACAAGCTAAGCGAGTTGTATGAGAAATGGTTGGTTATATGGGATTCTGTATCCATTGTGCTCCAGGTAGAGATCCAGGGTTTGCCCACAGGGGAGAGGTGAGGGCCTTGGGCACTTTCGGCGAATTCGATGCGGCGTTCCACCCGTAAACGGATGGAATGATCTGAGAGAGTGATCCAGTTTTGGAAAGATATCATTAAGGAGTTGTGTGATCGGCCTTGAGGGTGGATTAGGATCGACACATTGCTTTAATTGAATTGTGTACAAGCAGTTTCCAATCAAGTATTGGAATGGTGCCCTTATGAGGCTTTATATGGGAGAAAATGTGAAACTGCCCAGATTGTGTTGGAGCGGAATTGAGTGAAAGGAGAGAAGTAAGTGGCCCGAGCTTGATACGAGGAGCGAAGAAAAGTGAAAATGATTAGAAGAGTTGAAGGTGGCCCACGAGATAGGCGAAATCATATGCGGAGCATGAAAAGAAAAGATATTCGATATGAGATCGGCGAAAAAGTGTTTTTGAAATATCGCCTTGGGAAGAAGGTGATGAGATTTAGGAGAAAAGGAAAGAGTAGTAGATTTATTATTTATGAAGTGATTGAAAAGTGGGTCGATGGCATATAGATTAGCATTACCTCAGGACTTGGAAAGATCCATAGCACATTTCATGTGTCATTACTCACGAGTGCAAAATTGAGGACGGGTACATGTAGTCTCTTGGAGACCATTGGTGAGGCCCAGTTGGCCGTATGAAGAAGAGCCGTGGGATTTTGGCTCGTGAAGTGAAAAATTCACCCAGACAGAAGATTCTCCTGTAGTCAAAGTCTTGTGGAGGAAACCCTTAGTGAAGAAGCCACTTGGGAAAGAGTGAGGAAGCGATGCGGCGGCGATATACAAGCTGTTGGTAAAGGTAATTTCGAGAAGAATTTTTAAGTGGGGGAGAGTTGTAAGGCCACGAATACCCTAGAATTTTATAATAAAATTTATTATATATTAGAGTTATAATTGGGCTGACTTGGAGTATTTTTAAAATTGTTAGATGAATATTGATTAAATGATTATTGAATCCAGGAGGAGAAATAAGCCAGTGAAAAATAGAAAAATATATGGAAATTAGTAAAATGGACTGGTGATTTAATAAATAAGTTTATATGTCTAAGTGAAATTAGGAGAAATAAATGAGTAAAGGGAAAAAAATAATAGGAACTTTGTGAAGAATAATAAGAAATAGAGGGACCTCATCTATGAAAAAAAAAAAAAAGAAATAAAGAAAAAATCAAGGAATGGGCATGTGGAATGTAGAAGAGAGGAAAGTTTCCTCCTTTTAAAGTACGATTAAAGGGTGATCCGTAAAAAGGAAGCGAGGAGAAAGAAGATAATTTAGAGTGAGAAGCTCTAGAGCTACTCTCACAGATTCTAACGATCGAACCATAGGTCTCTGTGAAAGCAGAGGAAAATCCTTCCTGTGGCAGAAATTTTATAGTAGAGGCTAGGAATCGGGAGTTCGACAAACTACAGGAGGTAGGTCTTCTCTACTTTGATTATTTTCTACAAGTTTATTATTGGTGAGATTATCTTGCCTTAGGAATGTTTGGTTGTATTTTAAACCATGGGAAGCTGCCACATTGTGGTAGTGCGCTATCCGGACCTTAAAGCTGATTTTTGGGTAATAAATAAAGGGATTTTGGAAGTGAGTTCTTCTAGTAAATTGTAGCCTCATAAATGAACTTGATGTTAGGCTTTTGAATTTCTGGTCGGACCTTTGTAGGCCCAGGGTTATGGTCCTTTTGCGAGGTCATGCGGGGGTCAGCCAGGACCTCATGCGGCCGAGGGTCAGCCAATGGAACCTCATGCGGCGGGGGGGTCAGCGAGACCTCATCTGTGGAGGTCAGCAGACCTCATGCGGCGGTCGGCCGGACCTCGTACGGCGGGGGGTCGACGAGACCTCATGCGGCCGGTGGTCAACCGGACCTCATGCAGCAGGGGTGATGAGTGCAATTTCATCTATGTTTTGAGTTCATTTCTCATGCTATTTTATGCATTTTATATCCATATACATGTAAAACTCATAAAATTTCCTCTAAACTTGGTTTTGTAGGATTATTGATGAAAAACAAGTGATTTGGCAAGAAATGAGCAATATATTTCCAAAAGAAGAGTCAATCGAGAGTCTCACAGCGCGGCACTGGGAAGATAAATTTTTCTGTACCATATAGAAATCAAATGGTTCAAATTCCCTCATGGCTGCATTCTACATTCAAAGAGCTTTCAACGAGTGCTCCCTGCGCCCGAATCAGAGTTAAAATAAAGTTATGGCCTGGAGCAAGTTGAAGAAGAAAAGCAGTTCTTGTCGGAAACTTAGTCGCGGTAGGAAATTGTGTGCGACCGGAAACTGGTCGCGACGAGAAACTTGGTGCGACCTACGTGTGGCAGCCAGGTTTCTTTGTTTGCGACCAAGCGGCTGCGAAACACAAAATGAAAAGTGATATTTTGACCTATTTTCAAGCCCATTTCACCCTAGGACCATATATATACTCATTTTCTAGGTAAATAGGGTAGTGGGAAGATTGGAGAGCCTCTCTCATGGGGTTTCTCTCTCTAAACTACCCATTTTTTCAATTTTTCTACAGATTTTGATTTTTTTTAGATCTTGGGGTAATTTTTTAGCAGATTTTATTTCTATTGAAGAGATTTCGGTCTTTGTACATCGGTCGAGATTTCACTAATGTTCGGACAAGATTGAAGCTAAAATGCGGATTTTTCTCTCATAGGTTTTCTCTCTCTAAACTTCCCATTTTCTTAGTTTTTAACTGTGATTTTTATTGTTAATAGATCTTACAGAGTAGTTTGGAAGCTGATTTTTATTTCTATTGAAGAGATTTGGTGTTGTACTCGGATATTCAATTTATTTCTTGTTGAGCGAAGATTTAGCTCAAATGGATTTTCTCTTCTTGTCTTGATTTATTTCTTCATTTTCTTACTTTTTGTTTTATTGGTGATGATTGCAATCCAGTAATGGAACGCATTAAGCTTTCTCTGAGGTTGAGGATTAATTGTTGAACATTCGATTTGCGATTTTGAGTTATTTTGTGGGTTTGGCTGAATTTATATAATTGGTATTATTCATATAATGAAGCTGTTTGGAATATTGTAGCTTATACCCCAGTTGTACCTTTCTTCCCGATTTCGGGAGGCCCTCGGTGACCTTGCAATGAGATGGAGATTCCCGAGTAAGAGCGGTAACTTAAGGGAGTATATTGGGCTAATATCTTGGAACTAATGAACTGCGAAAAATTACTTTGATAGATCACTAATTTACTCATGGTGTGAGGATTAATTAGATGATGTATCAATTTAGTTGATCGAGAACCTCCTTAGTACGATGAAAGGATCTTGATCGTGTTAGCAAAAGATCTAATCAAGGAGATAGAAAATTTTATTAGATTTGAAGGACTGAGATACCAATTACATTGGAGAAGGCTTGCATTATCTGTCTATGAAGTAGAATCTTGATCGAGAAATGGTTGTGAAGTATTGAAAAAGAAAAAAATCAAATCTTAAAGAGTGGAATTTTCTAGTAGCTATTTGAACCCATTTGTCACGAAAGGAATATGTGTGTTAGATAGTAAATGTATGGTGTATGGAAATCGACTATCTTGCATTGCTCTTGGACAAATCCGACATTCAACTCACAAATGTTGCACTTTACAAAGGAATACGAAACATTTGTGAATAATTATCCCCGTCCATAGTGACTCTCTTCATACCTTTTAAATTAAGTAGTTGTTATTTGGTAGATTTTAGGATTAGTTTTAAATCCAGTTTTTTATTTCAATTAATTTGATTTTATTCCCGCGTCTGTTGAGTCGCCTAAATAGTGAAGAGCCCTTATGTCGGGGTGATCAAATTCGATTAGAGAACCTCGATCCTCGTGGGTATGTGATATCAGGACTCCACAGAGTCCACTTTGTACTGTATGACCCGTGTACTTGGGGTTGAGTGTTGGTAATACTTTTCATTCGGTTTTAGTACACTTACTTTTGTTTCAAATCAGTTTTTAGTGTTACCACATTCCTCCCTTGGCCGTATTTTCACATATACATCATTTGGTCTCTTTACACACATGTTTTAGTCATTAGGGGGATTGGCGTGGTTCCTTTCTCTCATTGGAGTTGACATTTTGAAGAGCGGAGTAATTTGCTAATTTAGGCAATTTTTTATTTTTATTTTATCTTTTGGTTGTGATTTGTTTCTTAGTTAATTTTTTTATTAAAGTATTTTGTACTTTATTTTCTTTTGTTTTTCTTCACACATTTGTTGGTACTTATGGAGAAGACATCTTCCAATGAAGATAGATTTGCCTCCATAGAAGCGAGAAGCTTGGAACTACTTCTTCATAAATTTGGACGAAGAATTCCATGATGACTTCCTTTCGTGGAGCAAGGGTATTGCCTTATCAGGGGTTCAAATCCATCATTTGGGAGGAAGAAGAGTTGTTTCTTGCTAAGGGCGAATTTTACCTACATGGTTATGAAACGAGAAGATGAAGTAGTCTTCATGACGAGAAATTCCTAGATTTAGATGCCTTCAGTGACACTAGTGCTAGATTGAAAAATGTAGAAGCTGAATAGGACACTTGGTCGAGCATTTAAGGAAAAATTCTAGGACCTCTCCTAGTAACACTTTTCCAAATCGATAGATGCATTGATACTCCTTTGGCGTGTCGAAATTTCCTATCCACGAAATCTGTGGAAGAAGGTGAAAATGAGCTGGAAATTGAGAACAAGGCATAAACAACCCAGATGATGAAGAGTCATTATTGGATAAGCGAAATTTGAAAGTAAGTCAAGTAATGGCTATTGAAAACTTATTTTAGTGAAGATTGACACTACCTTCCCATGGATTTTGTGACTTGGGGCATTGAAGGATCCTCTGAAAATTCTCCTTATCTTAAGAAGACCTTCTTTCCTCGAAGCGAGCATGGATTGACATCAGCCGAGGGAGCTCACCTTGCTTGTAGGTGAGGAGAAAGCAAAGTTGATCTTCATGACCATTATCTTTGATGGAGACGAGAAAGAGCCATGTGCGAGAAGGATGCAGCTTGCTTCGATCAAAGGGCATATGTTTGAGCAGTCCCCATAAGCATAAATGTTTACATTTACTTCACATAGAGAGTACATTTTGAAGAAAAATTAATGGCTGAACCACTAGCCATAATTAACGGGGATTTGAGTTTTTCCCTCTTCAAAGAGTGCGAAAGAAAACATCCTTGAAATTTGAATGGTTATATGAAGGAGAAGTGCTCCCAGAGAGATGAATGATTGGTCGAATGGAAGCCTTAGTACTTTTCCAATGAGTCTAGGTTGGACTCACAAAAATGGAGCTTGACTTCTTGGGAGGCAACCTAAGCTAATGATAAAGGATTCTATCCATTCTCTTTTCTTTTTATTTTTTAGTTATTTTATTTGTTCTTCATTTTTTTTTTTTTTTCTTGTTGGGATGAAAGAAGTCAGGTGTTAACTTTTGTTGTTAGTGTTTTGAGGAATAAGATAAATTTGAAGCCAACATGTTGTCATGACTAGTTTGCAAGCGCAGAAGGCAAGTTGGAAAGTGGTTGATGTAATTATAGTGCTTGAAGTGTGAAAAAAAAAATGGAGTAAGAGATGTTCATCAAATTTCGGGTTTTGAGATGAAAAGAACCCGAATTAGGCGAAATATAAAAGTTGGAAGGTTCATGATCATGCTTGAGGAGAAATTGAAGACAAAGAGAGATGATTTTAAGCATGAATGAAAGCATTAAGGGTTGCTATTGGAGAAATTTTGAGGAGAATATATAAGCATGAAGGACTTTTGAAGGATGCTTGAGTGATATATGACGAGGCAAGCAAAGGGAGAACCTAAGGAGTCAAGAAATCATCACACTGGATGACATTGAACATTCTATTTTTCTACTGTGATTGAGGCTCAAATCGTTCACCTCAGCCCATGAGCACATTCTAAATTGAAAGAGCTTTCCAGCAGTCCTTACACATCCAATTAGAGCTAAAATGAAGAAGATATGAGTATAACTCAAGTTGGATAAAAAACAGGGGTGTTAGAGCAGAATTGCGCGTGACCGACACCACGAGTCACGAAAGCAGGCTTTTTTTAACCGCCCCAAAGCCCATTTTCTTCTTCCTCGTTATACTCTATCTTGCCATACTCTCCTCGAAACCCTTGTAACTTCTAACCACTTTCAAATTCTTCTCCCATCCACTCCCGATCCTAAATCACATTCCTCCCCGATCCATCTTCATCATCTTCAAGCTTCAAAACCCATCACAAACCCACAAACTTACCTTTGTTGAACTAATTTTCCATCCATCATTCCAAGCATCAAGAGGAGTTGTTGGAGAAAATTTTTGGCCTTGGTTGTTTGTTTGGAGTTCTTTGTGGATCATTGTTGATTGTGGAGTGATTTGCATGTATTGAAGGAGGTTTTGAAGAATCAAAACTCACTCATTTAAGTGAAGGAAGTTAGTGCACACCAAGTGTTTGAAAAATGCCAAAGCCACTTTCATGACTCCAAGAAGCAAAAGAAGTATATCAAGGGGTAGTACACCAGTAGCCGATGAAAATCATCAAGGTTCCTATTCAAAGTGGCGAGACTCTGAAGGGGAGTTCACTTTTCCCGACTCTCTCTTTATTACCGCTTTACTTTATTGCTTCCTTTTGCTCATTTGCTAGACATTTAGGACAATGTTCATCTCAGTTTAGGGGTGTTTTATTTTTTGGTTAGTTTATCATGTCACACCCCACGTGTTGCGAATGACAACTTTAGGATAAATTTTTAAGTGCTTTTACGGATAATGTTTGTTTTGATGCTTCTAACACATCATGGTTTGGTATATATATTTTTAGTTAGAGTTTATTGAGTTAATTGAGTTTTGCTTGGAGTTGTTGTGATGTCAATAAGGACCATAGAACCTTGGCATATGGACAATATTAGAGATAATAGAGGATTTAATGCTTAATGAGTTATCTCTTTAATAGTACATTTAGTCATTGGTTTTTCAAAATCATGCTGCGTGGTCACTAAGTACCCTTGAAAAGCAATTTTTTTGCTTGGGTTTAGAAAGGTTTATGAGCCCATAATTTTGATCTCCATAGGTTCTAGAACTTGTTACATTGTAAAACTGGCGAAATCTAGGCAACACGATAATTGAAATGATATAGGCCATCTTTGGAAAGATTGTGCCTTTCGAGCTAACCTGATAATATGCATATGCATATTCCTGCAAAATACAAGATATTGAGCCTTAAAGATCAAATTCTGTTTTATAAAAAAAACCAAGTTTGAAGCTGATAACCTTCATATACATCGCTGCTCCTCGATAAAGAACGAACTCACCCATAACATGAGGATTTAAACATAATTGAGAAATGTGGTGAGAAGCGAGTTTAGGGGAGTTATTTTTCACATAGGAAAATAACTCCCAGTGAACTGAAAATGAGTAAAGTTGAAAAAAAACAGAAAAATTTCAAATTAATAAAAGAAGCAAAAATATAATAAAAGTCAAGGAGGGAGTGAGTCTAGCCTCGTAGCCTTCCTTTACTAGACAGTAAATCCTAAGGGTGTCTCGACACCTAGTACCTAAAGGCGATTAGTGCAAGGAGCTATTGATTTAAAGCTCGTACAGGGTTGAGTAGAAAGCTTAAGGGTTTTGACATTTACCACTCTAATACTAACCTTGTCTTAAAGAAAAGGCTTCTTGGTGTTTGTTGAAAAAATGCAGAATTTGTCTTGAGAAAGTGATATGAGGAGAATCGAGAGGATGCACCTAAGCAGTTTTGGGGTGTTTGGGAGTGTCACTATGTTGATAGTAAGAATCGGGATGGAGTAGGAATTTGTCGATGCGAGAAAAATATGTATGTTTGGGTAAGTTTTTAGCCTAAAATGACTACTCGACTACCCCTTACCCAAACCTTACATTACAAGCTTATAAAGACTACTTGATCTTGAGGATTTATTGTGCCTACATTAGTGAGTGATAAGAACAACAAGCTATGGAACCTAAATAAATTATCTTAGGAGATCGCGTACTTAATATCTCGATTCTCGAATTCATCTAGCTTGCAATTGTTTGGATAGGGGAGGAGGAAGACCACACACACACCCTTAGTAGAGAACCATGATCTAAATTTGTCTATTATGAGACTAATTACTATTAAAATGAATAAATTATCTTGATCATATTCTCTGTATTCCTTATGAGGTAATTCTTGAGACACATATCACATACTTATAGCTTGATTCTCGATTTTAGTTCCAAATAAAAGGGTGAAATATAGAACTCTTCTCTTCCATTGCTTGGGAATGACAACTTCTTTCTTTATTTGCTTCGAGGACAAGCAAAACTTCAGGATTTGAGGGTGTTTGATGAGTGCAAACTCATCTATGTTTTGAGTTCATTTGTTAGAAATTTTAATTTCCCTGAATTGATTCATATAATTTAATTATTGATAATTATTTATGTAAATCGTACACACGGTGATGATTAGTGTAGTATCTAAGAGACAATTATCGGGTGTAAATCCTCGTCTTGGGTCGTTAAAATTTAAGTATTTTAGTGTGTTTTGTTGTATGAGTAAAATGTCTTAATAAAGACATTTAATATTAATGTCGTTATTTGAGTAAATGTCTTAATAAAAAAGACATTTAATATTAATGCTTGTTATTTGAGTAAATGTCTTACTAAAAGACATTTTAATATTAATGTATTATATGAGTAAAATGTCTTAATAAATAATATTTAATATTAGTAGTATTCACAGCACTCTATATATATATATATGAAGGCACTTAAGCCACAAACACAGGGTTTGATTCGAGAAAGTCGAGAATCGATCAAGTCCTTATATCATCGAAAGGCGATTTGAGATTATTCTGGATCTGGCACTAGGAAAACATAGATATTATTACTTGGGACATTCAATTATGGTGATGGATTCTTCAAGTAAGTTTTTTTCTTTTTCATTTTAAGTAAATTATGCCATGATTGTTAAAATTGGTTGATTTAATTGTTCTATTAGGATCGAATTGTTAAATCGTTTAGAAAATTTTTCAACAATTTTGGTATCGAGCAGTTTAATAGAAATTCAATTACCAATTTAGGGTTTATGAGAATTTGGGTATTTTAACAATTAAAGTTAATTGTAGTTAATTGATGTTTTAAATTAGCATTTATGGCATAATTAGCAGGTTTTAATTTTGAATTAACATTTCGGTTGAATATTTGAATTGATAGTTCGTCATTCATCGTGTGAATTCAATTGTTCTCAGAATTGTGATTTTGAATAGTTTTATATTTAAATGTTTTTGCTTGGTTTTAATTGACCAATTGTCGATTCAAATTGTGATGAAATTGGAATTCAAAATTTGTCAATAAGTCATCGATATGAGTAACTTTGTAATCTCATCTTTGTCAGAAGTAGAAAGAATTGCATGTACATATATGACTTATACAAATTTCGAGGGATTGTATAATAATTTAAACTTAATAATTTAAGTTTATATGGTTCAAATCTTTAATATTTTTAGTGAAGGTCGTTAGTCACTAGGTGGCCCACTTTCGGATTTCATTAAATGATTTAAAATAATATTTATAAATGTTTATTTGATATAGCATCATAAATGACATTTAAGAATAATAAGCATTTATAGTTATTTACATGTAATTATACGATTACCCAAAGAGTGGTACCTCTCATGTTAATAACAATTGGAAGTAGATTATGAACCTTATTTAATTAATATATAGTGTACATCCAAAGATGACTTATATGTTAAATTAAATTTGTGATTGACCTTATATATGTTATATGAATGATGCATATTTGGTGATTGTTGGTTGTGTTTAGATTTAGCCCAAAGGTAGAAATTTAAATGCGATGTTTTAACATATATATTATAGTACGGGTGTGGTTTTAAATTCAAGTAATTAATATGTGAGATGTAAATGTTTCGTGATCTCTAATGTGACATCAGTAGTATCATGTTTAATGGACATAAGCATGATGTTGGATTGAATATGTCATTTAAATCTTTGGCCCTTTTAGGTTTCGATTCGTAGTTATGGATGAACCCATAAGCAGGCGATACTAGTTTGGAGGCGAGACGAAAATGTGGGAGAATTGGGAGGGTGAGGCAAACATAGTGAGCTTTCTTAAGCAGCATAGCGCTGTGTTAAGCCTTCAGCTGGAAATTGAATGTGAGGGAATTTGTGGCTGAAATTAAAGTGTACTATGACATACATTGTGGATAAATTACATTGTTCTTTTGCTCTTATTAATGATTTATCTAATAGAGTACACCATAACAATTGATGGAGGAACATATTACTCACATGGTGAATACTCTGGCCAAACAGAGTTTGGATATGGATCTTGGTAGCGAGTGTTGGTTGAGTTTAGTTGAATCATGTAAGGAGTGATGATTTCCAAGCAATTTTGAACTTAAGCCAACTTAAGGAAAAATGGTCTCTTTCGGATACTAAGGCCATGCTCATGCAAGAGGAGGCAAGACGAAGGGAGAGACCTTAGGTGAAACTTCCCCAACTGACTTTTGCTTATTATGGTAAATCAAGCGATGGTTCTAGTGGCGGCAAAGCTCAGTAAGAAATGGAAGAACAAGGGAAACGGCCATTTGGGTGCAGCAGAGATAAAGAAGCGGGAGAGGGGTTGAAAAGATTACGAAATGTTTTCTTTTGCAACAAACTACAGGCGCAAAGAGGGAGCCCGATTAGAGAGGGAAGGCATGGTTTGAAAAGGGGTATACATTTTTGTTTCGTATGCTTTGAATCAAATCTTATTGGGGTTTCTTCCACAATACTTGGTAGAGCGACAACGGGTGCAACCACTCATGTTTCTAATGTTATGCGAGGTTACTGGCTTCCACCCGAATGGGAAAGTGAAGGCTTTCTATTTATGGGAAAGCAGGGATGAAGAAAGCTAAAATTGAAGGTGTAGGGACATATAAGTGTGTTAGATACGGGCTATTGCCTTGATGCAGAGAAGTGTTTATATATGTTTGATTGCTCGAAATCTTGTTTACTGTTTCTAGATTGGATGTTTTAGGATTTGATTTTAGGATTGGACATGGTTGTTTTTCATTGTATCATGGAACAAACCTTTGTGAAATGCGGCTCGTTGTCGGATACTTTATATTGTTTTAATCCCCGAATTCTACTTTTGTTAATTCCACATTTAATGTTGATGTTAAATATGATGTTGGTATAAAGGAGTGCATAATTAGTCTTATAGTGACTTGTGGCATAAAAGGCTGGTATTATATCCAGAAAGGATTTTGAGACTAATTAAAAGCAAGTTTGCACCAGTGGATTTTGCGATTGGAATAATACTTGTGTGGATTGCATTAAAATTAAGCAAACCAAACGCATGTATCGAACAAGCTGCCACGAGGAGTGAGTGGATTACTTGATTTAATACATACGGATATTTGTGGTCCTTCGATGTACCATCTTGGGGCGGTGAGGTATTTCATCACCTTAATTGATGATTACTGCAGAATCTTGTTACCTTTATTTCTTTGCATGAAAGAACTGTCGGTTGATGTCCTTGGGACATTCATTTCAGAGGTTGAGGCGGTTAAATAGAAAGGTTTAGGTCATACGTTAGATGGGGTGGTGAATATTATGGAAGACATCGGAAGTTGGACAAATTCAGGCCCGTTTAAGAAACTCCTTGAGTCCAGGGGCATTTGTGCGCGGTATACAATGCCGGGTCGCCACAAAAATGACATAAGCGAGGCGTAATCGTATTGATGGAAATGGTAAGGAGTATAGTGAATGATAGTTACGTACTTTGTTTCATTGTGGATGTATGCATTAGGACAGCGCATACACATATTAAATAGGGTACCTAGTAAAAGCGGAGTTCCTAAGACACCTTATGGCTGTGGACATCTAGGAAGCTGGATTTAAGACATCTTCACGTGTGGGTACGTGTGAGAAGTGAGGATATATAAATCCCACATGAAAATAAGTTGGATTCGGGACCGTTAGTGGTTATTTCATTGGATATACGGAAGGTCAAAAGGGTATAGATTCTATTGTCTAACCATGAGTAAAATTGTAAGAGTCAGAATAACTAGCTTCATTGAAAATGACGTGTCGATTAGGAGTATTATGGGAGCACGTGATGTGGGAATAAGAGAGTCATTGATGGATCAGCTCATCGAATGATCCATCTCAAATTTGGATTCCTGTATTATTGTGTAACTTCTGGCCTGAGGCATGAATATGGAACATGACACAAATGGATGCTCACGAGCCCGATTATGGATTACCATTGTTCCGAGAAAGAGGAGGAAAATGCTCAAGTTAATGAGCAAGTCGACCTCAGAAGAAATAGTATCAAGGAGGTCTACTAGAGAGAAAGATAAATGGCTATTTCGAATGACTATATAGTTTATGCACTTGAGCATGAAAGTGACTTGAGCATTGATAATGACCAGTCTGCTGTTGTGTGAGCGGTGAAAATTCGATAAGAGTGGTTAATGGCATGAAGGAAGAGTTGAAATCCATAGATGACAATAATGTTTGGAAAATGACGAATTGAAGAGTTATAAAAGAGTCGATTTGTAGAGTGGGTCTTTAAGACAGCGAGACTGAAACGATGGCATACGAAGTATAGAAGCCGGACTTGATATTTGCAAGGTTACACTGAGATGGCGTGACCCTACGAAAGGGCTTTCTCTCCGGTTCTAGAAAGGACTCTTTAAGGATTGTAATGGCTTTGGTGGCTCATTTTGATCTTGAAGCTTCACCAAATGGATGTTAAAAGCGACCTTTCTCCAATGGAGATTTGGAAGAAAGAGAGGTATATATGGATCAACCTCGAGATTTGAGACACTGATAAGGAAATAAAGGTATGTAGGTTGAAGAAATCAATCTATGGATTAAAAACAAGCTTCGAACAATGGTATTTGAAGTTTAATGATCTTTGTATTGTCATATGGATTTGTAAGTAGTGTTGACCGGTGCATACATGAAGGTTGTGGGAAGCAAGTTCGTAATCCTTGTGTTGTATGTAGATGATATTCTTCTTACTTAGATAGTGATCGTGGGTTATTGCATGATGTTAAAATTACCTTTCTAGTAACTTTGAAAGAATGAAGGATATGGGTAAGGCTTCCTATGTGATCGGAATAGAAATATTTACGAGGATGAATCATAAGGAATTTTGGGATTATCTCAAGGCTTACATCTGACAAAGGGATTCTAGAAAGTTTAAGATGGAATCATGTTCACTTAGTTAGTTCCCATCAGGAAAGGAGACAATTTCGGTCTATCCGATATCCCCAGCGATTTAAGGAGCATAAAGAAATGGATAATATTCATATCAACTACTGATTGGGAGTTTGATGTATGCTCGGACACATGGGATCTAGCTTTGCGGTGGTATGTTGGTGATTCTATCAATCAAATCCAGGATTATTTCGTGGAGAGGCTGCGAAGAAAGTTTTGAGGTACTTACCAAGGCATAAGGATAACATGCTCCACATATAGAAGAACCGTAGCCTTGAAGTTGTTGAAAGTTTACTTGGAGTGTATGTCGGATGTAAGGATACGAAAGTCCACATTTGAGTGACACATTCTTCAGTTGATGGAGCCTATCTCATGGAAAAGTGGTAAGCAAGTCTGTCTGCATTTGCTACTTTCACTATGGAGAAATTTGAGATTTATAGCATGCTTTGAGGCTGATTCAATCGTTGTGGTACGCAATTTCATTAATGGATTTAAGTATCATTGGTACCATTGCTAAACACACGAGATTTTATTGTGATAATCTTGTATTGTATTCTTCTACAAGAATGATAGATACACGGGGTGCGAGCATATGGATTTAAAGTGTCTGTCTATGCGAAGAAGAATTATAAAATCAAGAGTTCAAATAGTGCACATTGCACCCATGATATGATTACAGAATCTAGTTGACTAAAGGACTAGCTCACTGAAACATTTATTGACCATATTTGGCAAATGGGAGTAGTCGCGAAGTCCTTGTATAACTTCGGATGATTGGTCATACATGTATGAATTTTATATCTTTACTTAATTTAATATTTTATTTGATACTACAGATATCGATGTTTGTTTGGATTTTGCTTATCTATGAATCATATTTCAGTTATGCATATTTTATTATGATTATGAATGTTCATGATTATTAATACATTAATGGCAGGACAGGTATTTTCGGGTGTCTACCTTATCAAATTGTATTTGTTTGAATTGAATTGACTTGTGATACATGGAAGGAATCGAGGCGTTTGTCGGGCTCGTGACCGCCTGATTATTCGGTTGGATTCTTCTGAAGTTGTGACTTATATATAACATTTTTAAGTGAGCTCGAGTTATGTTAATATGTTGTATACTAGTCGTATGAATCAAGTGGGGAGAGATGTTGAAATTTGTTTCTAATTAATTCATATAATTTCGGTATTGATAATTGTTGTAAATGCGTACACGATGATGATTAGTGTAGTATCTAAAAACGATTATCGAATTATGAAATCCCTCCTTGCCAATTAGTTAAAATTTAAGTATTTTAGTGTGTTTTGTTGTATGAGTAAAATGTCTTAATAAAGACATTTAATATTAATAAACATTATTTGAGTAAATGTCTTAATAAAAGACATTTAATATTAATGCTTGTTATTTGAGTAAATGTCTTACTAAAAAGACATTTAATATTATTAAGCTTATATGAGTAAAATGTCTTAATAAATAATATTTAATATTAGTATTATTCACACTTTTCTATATATATATATATATATATGAAGGCATAGAAAAACACCGCAACCACAGGGGTTTGATTTAGAAAGTCGAGTGTCCAGTCATATATATCATCAAAGCGAGATTTAAGTGTTCTGGATCGGCATAGGAAAAACATATATATTATTACTTGGGACATTCAATTATCGTGATGGATTCTTCAAATGTTTTCTTTTCATTTTCTGTAAATTATGCGATTGTTAAATTGGTTGATTTAATTGTTCTATTAGGATCCAAATTTATTAAATCGTTTTAGAAAAATCTTGACACATTCACATGCTATTTTAGCTAGAGCTTATATCCCATATTCATATGAACTGTAAAATTCGTCTAAACTTGGTTTTTGTAGGATTATTGATGAAAAACAAGTGATTTGACAAGAAATGAGCAATATATTTCCAAAGAAGAGTCAGCAGAGTCTCTAGCAGCCAGCAGGAAGATAAATTTTCTGTACCATATGGAACATCAAATGGTTCAAATTCCCTCATGGCTGCATTCTACATTCAAAGCTTTCCAACAGTACTCCACGCCCAAATCAGTTAAAGTGAAGAATTCACTGGCCCTGAGCAAGTTGGAGAAGAAAAACGATTCTTTGTCTAGAAACTTAGTCGCGACCGAGGAAATTGTGTCGCGACCGGCTTTGTGTGACCCGAAACTTGATCGCGACCTAAAAATTGGCGACCGGTTCTTTGTTTTTGGGACCAGCGTTTGCGAAACACAAAGGCGAAAAGTGATATTTTGACTTTATTTTGAGCCCGTTCTGCCACAGGACCATATATACTTTCGTTTTCACAGGTAAATAGAGGCGTGGGAAGATTGGAGAGCCTCTCATTGGGGTTTCTCTCTCTAAGAACTACCCATTTTCAATTTTTCTCTGATTTTGATTTTTTGATCTTGAGTAATTTTTTAGCAGATTTTATTTCTATTGAAGAGATTTATTTGGGTGTACATGAGATTCAGGTCACTAATGTTCGGACAAAGATTGAAGCTAAAATCTGGATTTTCTCTCTACGTGGGTTTTCTCTCTAAACTTCCCATTTCTTAGTTTTTCTTTACTTGATTTTTATTGTTAATGAATCTTGAGTAGTTTAGAGCGATTTTATTCTATTGAAGAGATTTCGGTCTTTTGTGCTCGAGATATTCAATTTATTTCTTGTTGAGGCGAAGATTTAAGCTCGAATCTGGATTTTCCTCTTCTTTCTCTTGATTTCTTTCTTCATTTTCTTACTTTTTGTTTGATTGGTTATGATTGGAATCGATGTGGAACATTGAAGCACCCTCTAGGGTTGAGAGTTAATTGTTGAACATTGATTGCGGTTTTGATTATTTTGTGGGTTTATTGAATTTATAATTGGTATTATTCATATAATGAAGCCCATTTGGAATATTAGTAGCTTATACCCAGAAAAGAGTTGTACCTTTGCTGATTTCCGAGAGGCCCTTTGAGTGACACGAGAGATGGAGATTCACGAGTAAAGAGCGGTAACTAGAGGGTATGTTAGACTAATATCTTGGAACGCTAATGAACTCACAAAAATTACTTTGATAGATCACTAATTTACTCATGGTGTGAGGATTGAATTAGATGATGTATCAATTTAGTTAATCGAGGTTTCTCCTTAGTGACGATGAAGGATCTTGATCGCGTGTTAGCAAAGATCCTAATCAAGGAGATAGAAAATTTTATTAGATTTGAAGGACGAGATACCAATTACATTGGAGAAGGCTTGCATTATCACGTACATGGGAAACAGGAATTCTTCGATCCACGAGAAGTAAGTTTGTGAAGTATTGAAAAAGAAAAACAATCAAATCTTAAAGAGTGCCAAATTTTACAAGTAGCTATTTAGACCCATTTGTCCTGAAAAGGAATATGTTGTGTTAGATAGTGAAATGTATGGTGTATGGAGAAATCCAAGCTATACTACATTGCTCTTGGGCGAATCCAAATAATTGACTCACAAATGTTGCACTTTAAAGGAAATGCAAGCATTTTTGTGAATAGTATCCCCATCCCTAGTGACTCTCTTCATACCTTTTAGAATTAAGTAGTTGTTTATTTGGTAGATTTTAGGATTAGTTTTAAATCAGTTTTATTTTCAATTAAATTAATTTTATTCCCACATCTATTTGATCGCCTAAATGGTAGAGGCCATATGTCGGGGTGATCAAATTCCAATTAGAGAGAACCTCGATCCTCGTGGGTACGATATCAGGACTCTAGAGTCCACTTTATTAACTAACATGACCGTACTTGCGGAAAGGGTTTGAGTGTTGAGTAATACTTTTCATTTCGGTTTTGAGTACACTTGCTTTTGTTTCATCCCGGTTTTTAGTATTTTACCACATTCCTCCCTTAGCCCATATTTTCACATATACATCGATATGGTCTTTTACAAGGGGTTGCGAGGGCCTCTCATGCAGCGGTCGGTAGACCTCATAGCCGAGGAGGTTAGCGAGACCTCGTCGGCCAGGTCGGCGGACACTCATTTTGTAGAGGTCGGCCCGGACCGGCCGGGTCGGCTCGTGCGGGATCGACTAAAATGTGACACCTCCAGCAGGAAGGTCATAGCTCCGCCGTCAGGCTTCCGTTCCGGTGTTCTTGGACTCTATGGAAAGCTCATTGAGTCAAGAATTCATCCATATGCCTAAGGAGGATCTAATATATCAGACCAAGGTGTCAGACCTAGTTTACCGAGGTCAGGTCAGCTTAGTCAGTCAGCTCGGCTGGGTGTGACTACGTATGACCTCCAACTTCGGAAGGTCATAACTTCTTCGTTCGAACTCCGATTTGGGTGTTATTGGACTCTATGGAAAGCCCATTGATTCAAGAATACATTCATTTGCCTGAGGAGGATAGAATATGCCAGACCAAGGTTTAAGGCGGGTTTTGCAGAATTCAGTCAACTCGATCCGGTCGGCTCGTTTGGGTTAACTCGTATGACCTCCAACTTCGGAAGGTCATAACTCCTTCATCTGAACTTCGTTTTGGGTGTTCTTGAACTCTATGGAAAGCCCATTGAGTCGAATCCACATCATTTATAACTAATTGAAATTGGAACTCATATTAAACTCTGAAAATCAATCCTAACCAAAACTACTAGTACGCATGAATAATATTATTCTTTAATGGTTTTGGAATAGGGATTGACGAGGAGGAAAAGCCAAACTGAGATTGAGATTCCAAAGATTGGAATCAAAGTGCAAAGATTTTTGGGTTTGTTCTACCGACTTCTATTCCTCGTTTCAAGTTTTTGCATGTTTGTTCTAAAAGCATATTGAATTGATTTAATTGATTTGAAAAGTGATTGTGAAATGTTTGGATATAAAATTGCATGTGATTATTGAAAATAAGCATTTTATACAAGCGTACATATTAGCCCTTTGGAATTTCTTTATAAAGTTTGAATACCCTTAATAGAATGTTAGCGGGTTAGTTCGTAAGGATAAATTGGTATACGATAGGGTGAAATAGCATTACTTGCGAACTATTGTATTGATGTGTCCTCCCGTCAAGCGACCCGGTAAGGACATTGCGATAGTGTTCACTATTTGATTTTATAACCGGTCGTGACCCGGCCCGGAACAGTGCGTGTTATAAAACCATTTAAATCAGGCTGCGGCCAGCGGGGCGTCTTAGGTGACTCGATATCCTATAAATGAAGACACTTAGTTGATCGTTAAGGGCATAAGCCAGATTGATTGGCTGTGCGAATTGATTGGCATAAGCGAGATTTATTTTCCAGGCTGAATTGAATTAGGGAAATGAGCGAGATTTGTGAGCATAATTGGATTATTGATGTGAGATTGCGAAATATTGAATAGGAAAGTGTATTTTTGGGATGTTCAATGAACCATAACAGATTGTATATAAAACAAGTATATGTATTATATTTTCATTGATCATCCATAAAGATTTGAAAGTTCTGAATTATTAAATTGCATGATTTGATTTAATTGGCCCGAGGGAATGGTTGTATAGAACCACTAAGCATGAAAATGCTTAGCGTATTGTTTACGATGCTTGTGATGCAAGTGATAGATAGTGATCGAGCGGGCCCAAGATCGAGAGCGTCGAGTCATAAAAGGAAATTTCGGGTATGCTCAGAGCGTATTGCATTCATTTCATGTTTTCTTTTGGATATTGATATTTTGTAAAAACAATTTGAACTCTGAACATCTATTTTGTAAATTATTTTGAAAAGGCTTAGATGCCTTCATTGTAAATGTATTTTGTTAAAGTTAAATGTATTTTGTTAAATGTTTTATGGAAGCACTTGATTACATAATCGCTTTCGCAAGATATATGATTTTGAGTGATTGAGCGATTTAGTGGCATCCCCGGACTCGAGTTCGGATCCTCCCAAAATGGGTCGGGCGGGGAGAGAAAGGGGGCGCCATGAGGTAGACCCCCCGGGTGTTCTGCGGGCTTGCCCACCCAGCTCTGTTCCTCTTCTTGGTGAGGGTGGGGTTCCTGCAGGGCAGCTCTTTTCTGCGGATTGGGGCACCTCCTTCCGACTTGCGTGGCTCGGAGGCTCGCTGCGAAATTTGCTCATCAACCTCACCTCGAACATTTAGGCCCCTTTGTATAATCTTTGCTCATTTTGGCTAACCGAGCTGCAAGCCTCGAACATCACATGCTGTAGCATTGGTTTGTTATTCTATGGATATTCGTCCTTCTACCCAGCTATGGTTTTTAGTCTTCTTTATGACCTACATATTTGAGAGTTTCTTGAGGTCATCGATCTTTAAATGGTTAGGCTCTTAAATTTATCACTGATACTTGATTATTTGTTCTATGCCCTAATCAAAGGCGAGCTATGTGGATCCTTTGAAGCTGAGCTTCATGGCTCCTTTGAAGTTGAGCTACATGGCTCCCGTGACGTTGAGCTCTGAGCTCTTTTGAGCGAGCTCGTGGCTCCTTGGCTACTAACCTTTTGGGAACATTAAGTTCTTAGAGCCAGAGCTACATGACCGCTTTGGCCCGAGCTACAAGGCTCTTTTGGAAAGCCCAGGCTACGTGGCTCCTTCGAAAATGAGCTCTGAGGCTCTTTTTTAGGCCCCGGCTACAAGGCTCCTTTAGGCCCGAGCTCGTGGCTCCTTGAGCGAGACTCTGAGGCTCTTTTTGAGAGCCGGAGCTACGTGGCTCCTTCAGCCGAGGCTCTGAGGCTCCTTTGGGGTGAGCCCTACGTGGCTCCTTCAGACCCCGAGCTCGTGGCTCCTTCGGGGGAGAGCGGCGAGCTCGTGAAGCTGCTTGGCTTGGTTATAAGGCTCTTTTGAAGCCAAGCTCACGTGGCTCCTTGAGCGGAAGCTCGTGGCTCCTTCGAAATTGAGCTCTGAGCTCTTTTGAAGCGAGCTATGTGGCTCCTTCGAGCCCGGAAACTCTGAGGCTCTTTTGAAATGAGAGCTCTGAGGAGCTCCTTCAAAGCGACGATAAGGCTCCTTCAAAAGCCAAGACTACGTGGCTCCTTTGAAGCCAGAGTTATGACTCAGCGGGAGGTGGTACCTGAGAGGCCTCTTCACACTGAAGCTGAGCTACGTGGCTCCTTCGAAATTGAGCTACATGGATCTTTAACATCCAAGCTCTTAGGTTTTTGAACTGAGTTACGTGGCTCTTTAAAATCTCACTTCCCTTGGGAGAGCGGGCACGGTTTAATGCGGTCATGGAGGGAATCGGAGCAGTGGGTGGTTTCCCGGCGTCTAAACTCTTTATAAATAAGCGCCTCTCTCTTCGATGGTCTATGTTATACTCGGCTCCAGGCCCTTCTTCCTCTCTTAAGACTGAGTGTCGGGTTCATACATCGATGAAGCTTTGGGGTTTGATCAGCCCTTCTGGTCTGTTTGGTGGTTGCAGGCCAACGTTTGGTTTCGATGTTCTGCCATTTGTAGGAGTTGTGTTTTTCCCTAATCCTTCCCTTGTGGGAGTTGTGTTGCTCCCTAGTCCTGCTCATTGATGGAACTGGACCAGGGAACATATTTAGAGTGGGCGGCGCGCTCAGAGGGAATACTTTTAAGTCCCGCTTCCTCTATTATTCCTTTCCTTCCCTCTTTTCTCCTTCTCCTTCATTTTCTTTTTCTCTTTCTTGTGGTTTTTGCCTTAACTAGCTATGGGCTGATTGTGATCTTCTGAGATGTAGAGGACGGCTGCGGTGTAATTTTTAAAAATGTAGAGAGCGACTTTCTTGATTATGATTTTACGAGATAATAAGAAATCGATCTTTTGGAAACGTGTGTACTTGTGATGTTTGTTTTGTTTTTTTTTTTTTTTTTTTTTTTTTTTGTGATCTGCGAGAATGTCCCGAGTGAAAATGAACCTGGTGTTTATTAAAGTAAAGCGTGAATTTCTTATTTAAGCTACAATCAGAAGTGATGAGTAGAATGCGCTGGGGTGCTCGGTTCGAGAATGTGGCAGGTTTTTCCTCTTATGTTTGAAGTTCGTAGTTGCCGGGTCGGTTGTCGATGCCACGTAGGGCTGGCTAGTTTGGTTCCTGGCTTCGGAGTGGGTGGGGTCTTCCTTCTTGGCGGGGTTTTGGGAGACTGCGGGTGATCGGGCTTAAGGCTCTGGGCGACCAGCCGGTCGTAATATTTTGTTGTCTTTTGGTGATAGTCCTTGTCACGCTTTAGAACCTGCTCACTTCTTTCTTTTAGGAGGTCAAGGTTCAGGTGGAGAATCTCCTCGTTGTGCTCGGTATTTTCGAACTCGCTCTTGAGTGATTACAGCTCAACCTCGGCGGAACTCACAAACTGGTACCCAGATGATAAAGCGAATGTGGTTTCTTAAGTTGCTGATTTGCGTGTAGTTTTGTATGCCCATAATACCTCGGGGAGGCACTCTACCCATTTTCCCTTTAGATTTTCTAGTTAGTCTTGGACGCTGCCTTGAGAGTCCTTATAGTAACTTCTGCTTGTCCATTGGACTACGGATGAGTTGGGGATGAGTAGTAATTCTTGATTTCGAGCTCGGCGTAGAAATCTACGAACTTAAGTTATGATGTTTCCCATTATTGAATCTGGGAGTTAGAACATATTGGAAAGCAAAAAAAAATTCACGCACCTTTGCTTAGTGATTATTCTTGGCAGCTTGGCCTCGGCCCACTTGGTGAAATAATCACTCCACAACAATAAACTTGCACAGGCCCTTCCTAATGGGTAGGGACCCCAATATGTCTAGCCCCCACTATTGAAAAGGCCAAGGGCTTGTGATTGAGGTCAGCGACTCGGAAGAGAGGTGAGAGATCTAGGCATGCTCTTGACAGATCTTACATTTTTTAACCAGTTTCGTGGCGTCTTTGAGCATTATAGGCCAATAATATCCCTGTCTCAGGGTCTTTGCTGCCAAGGACCTGACTCCGATATGGTTGCCACATATACCTTCATGCACCTCTTTGAGCACGTAGTTGGCATCTTCCTTTCCTATGCATTTAAGGACCGGTGTAGAAAAGCCTCGTTTATAAAGGGTCCCTCGATGAATGGTGAATCTAGCCGACCTCGTCCTGAGCTTGGAGGCCTCCTTTGGGTCGCAGCGTATTCGAGTCCACGAAGTAATCCCGGATGCAGGTCCGTCCGGCTTGGCTTCCGGACATTTACGGGGACACTTCTTCATTATGCGATGTTCATGAGAAGGTTAAGGAGGTGCTCAATAGGTACGATCCTATCTAGATCCTCCTGTGATGTTATTGCTAGCTTTACCAAGGCATCTGCTCGCGTGTTCTTTGCCCTTGGGACATGCTTGACCTGAACCTGTGTGAACTTTTTAAACAGTTCTCACACCCTTTTTGAGGTAAAGGATCATTTTTTCACCCCTGCCTTCGTAGGAGTCCTCTATTTGTTTCACCACCAACTAGGAATCACTGGATATCTCCAATTGATCAACTTCCATGGAGTGGGCAAGGTTAAGCCCGGTATGGCAAGCAGTGCTATTACCTCATTATTGAAGAGGCTTGGGGTCGAATCTGGGTACGTATTCCGCATTGATCAGGTCAGGGAGGTCGAATCGAGCCGCACGGCTTCCTTGGGGTTGCTGCGTCTACGGACAACCTCGATTTGTGTATTAAGTCGGGTGCCAATTAGTAGTTTCGATTGGTACAGCCGGGTATTTGAGGGGGTAAATTCCATGATGAAATCTGCCAAAACCTTCCCCTTGACCGGTGTTCTTGGCTTGTATCTTATGTCGAACTCACTGAGCTATGGCCCATTTTATCAGTCTTCCCAAGGTCTCTGGCTTGTGTAATATATGTCTCATTGGTGTTATGTTGGGAATTAAATAGTGTGAGCCTGTAAATATGGTCGGGAGATCATGCAGCGGAGTGGTTACTTGATGCTTAGGATTGAATTTCTCTCCGTCTTTGGATGCACTCCTCTGCCCTCTCAGGGAGGCTCGGTTGTAGTAATAAACTAGTTGTTGTATTCTATCTCGCTCTCGAGGCCGAGGCGGCTAGTTGATAAATGCGACGGCTAAATAAGGGTAAGAGTTCTCCCTCGAAGGGGCTTACTAGGACGGGAGGAGGCTTTAGGTAAGTTTTAAGCGTAGGAACGCACTAGCATTGGGCGTCGGTGAAAGCCTTTTCAAAACTTGAAAGAATGGCGACACTTGTCCCACTTTGGATCTAGTCTAAAGCGACTCGGAAGCGGCCTATTCTCCCAGTCGAGGAATGTTGAATTTCTTTGGTGTTCGAAGGGCGGTTTGCATGTCTAGCCACGACTTTTATCTTATCTGGATTTGCCTCTGTTCCTCGAATTTGTTGAGCTATGAAACCCCGAAATTTTTCAGAAATTTGAGACTCGAGGCACATGGTTCAGGATTTAACTTCATGTTATAGTTCTTTAGGACTAGAAACGACTCTGACTAGGTGAATTCACGTGGGCTCGATAGCCGTGACTTCACCATTTTATATCATCCCATATACCTCCATAGATGCTCAGTAGCTACAAAACATTTTGTTCACTAGCCTTTGATGGTGGCCCGAGGCGTTCTTGACTGAAAGCGTCGCAGTAGCAGTAAGTACCTTGCCCAGATCCTGAATGAGGTCTTCTCTTCGAAGTCGCAGGTCCGTTATAATCTGGTTATATCAGAAAGCGTCCATGAGTTGAGGCTTTCGTGGCCAGGCTGTGGGCGATCATAAAGATCGTCAGGGGTAGGAAAACTATCTTGGACGGGCTGCGTTGACCTTCGGTGAAGTCAATCTGAAAATGCGCCCGTTCTTGTTTGCTGCTTTTGACGAGGACTACATTAGCCAACCAGTCAGGGTATTCTACTTCTCGTATAGCTTTGGCTTGGAAGAGTTTGTTAACTGCATTGATGTATACGCCTTTACAGGGTGAAACCTTCTTTTTATTTGATGGGTTTGAAGGAGGCGTGTTCGAGCTTGTGTGTGATTCTGTGAGGGTCGATTCCTCCGTATCCTCTGCTTCCCGGGTGAATACTTATATATTTTGTTTTAAGAAGGAGATAAGGAGGTCCATGACGTCTTTGGCCAATTTGGATTCGATGTAAACGAGATGTTTCGGTTGGTCGTCAAGCTGTATCGGTTCCAATTCTTCTGAGGGCGTAGGTCGGATGCTTACCTCATCGTATCGGGCTTGTCCGTATAGATGCTGCCCGGCCTTAGCTTTTTGTTTCGTGATCTTGAAGTAGCACTCCCCAGCTCTGTGATCTCCTCGAACCATTCCTACCCCCCCATTAGCGGTGGGAATTTGATAATCATATGATAGTGGAAGGAATGACCCTTATGCAAGCGTTGAGGGAGATGCGCTAATAGTATGTTATAAGCTGATGGGGCATCCACTATGAGGAACCTCATTGCCGTTGTGGCCTGACATGGGGGATCTCCCAAAGTGAGCACTAGTTGTATTGACCCCAAGGGTAGCACTCTTTCTCCGGAGAATCCCCGTAGGTGGGCGTTGACCGGTTCTAGTTTCTCCTTCGATGCCGTTTTGACTCCCAGCATTTGAAGAAGATCTCCTCGAACCATTTCCTACCGTTCGCGGTGGGGAATTTGATAATCATATGACTGAGGCGGAAGGGGCTGACCCTTATGGCATTGAGGAGGATGCGCCTAATAGTATGTTATAAGGGCGATGGGGCATCCGCTTATGAGGAACCTCATTGCGGTTGTGGCGACATGGGGGATCTCCCAAGTGAGCACTAGTTGTATTGACCGAGGGTAGCACTCTTTCTCGGAGAATCCGGGTAGATTGGAAGTTGGCGATTGGTTTAAACCGATGCACAGGTACATCGAGGGCGCGTGAGATGATGTTGGAATTTGAGCTTAGTTGTCGACCGGGACCAGGTGTCTTGTTTTGTTAGCTATGATGACCCTTGTGCCAATGGATCGTCATGGGGATGCGAGAAACCTTCATGTCGAGTCAGAAAGGTTATGGTAGTGTCGGCGATTGGTGCTCAAAGTCTTTATTTTGAACTACTGTTTATTGGGTTACGAGCACTTTTTGTGTCTTAATCGGCGTATTAACAATTTGCACATTAAGGTCCTGTTATTCCTCTTGATCGCATTTTGTAGCTAATTTTGTAGTTTTTTGCAGAAGCTATTAATGCCAAGTTGTCAGTAGGTCAGAAGCACGAAGGTGAGTCGAGACTTAACATTTGTAGATCAGAATCGAGGAAGGAGCGAAGCGGAGAAGAAGAGAAGCGGAAAATTTCGCGGGTGCGAAATTTGGATTCTCTGACTTGTTCATCTGCTGACACTATTCTGATTCGATGCTATTCACAATCACCTTTTGTGTGTGCCTGTTGTTTCAATTTTTAATTTCTTCCCATTTTGTCCCACTGTAATAATTTAACTACTTTTGTTCATTTGGTAATTTGTATTGTTTTGAGGCGTGTTAAAGCTCGAGCAAACAACTTTGTAATGGGAGACTTGACTTTCGTGATAGGAGACCAGAGGGGCTCAGGTTTTCAGTTTTCTTCTTCTCTCCCATTTTCTCTCATTTCTTTCACTTTCTCACGAGCCTAAACACCCTCAGGATGGCCATTTCGAGGAGGATATATGTTTAGAACCTCTTGCTCCTTGAGGTAGAAGTCAGGCACGAGGATGCAAAAGCGAAAATGAAGGGAGTTCCCAGATTTTCACGTGGTACTCAGCATCATCTGTGTTCTCCTTTTACTGCAGAGTTTAGATCCCTTCGATTCATGTTGAATGATCGATTACTTAGTAATCTTTTAGTGCTCACTTGATGCTTATTACTAGATCTCGTGATGTTCATTGAATTACCATTTATTACCCGTTGTAATGTAGTCAGGGGCTCGTTTGCAACGGCGAGAACATTATGGCCAATGAATTCCATTTTCGGAAAGATTTAATAAGGGTTAGTTTTTATAGTTACATGAAATCGGTTCGGAGATGGCTAACGGTGCTTCTCAGCGAGAAGGACCACAAAATCCTCATTTACCTAGAGACTTAACCGAGTGACCAATGCTTTAAGGAGCCTTATTTTGTTTTGCTTATTTTATTTTCGGCTGCAAACGATCGACTCTCACTTTGTTTTAACAGCACCCCGAATCGAACTAAAAATTCACAGGTTTGATCAGCTGTGGGTCATTTTATCGAAGAAGAACTCATTACGAGTTTGACCTGAACCAGCATCTTTGCGTGCTTTGCTCTGACGTTTAGGAATTTAGGATATAAATTTTGTTGGATTACGGAACACCTATTGTGTCACGAATCTTCTTAGAGGAAGGAGTTTGGATGCGAGATTTGCGTTTCTAGTATCTCCTTGATATGATCTTCAACGTGAATCAAAGCATGCCCGGGCTGGGTTTGGACTCCCATCCCCATGAATCCTGGGAGATCACATGGATTTCTCGAGGTTCTTTGGGTGTTGGAGTTGGGGTGGTGACGAGGTGTGGGGGCGGTGCTGGCCCAGGCATACGGGGCCACGAGCGGTGAAGATGTCCGTCGGATCGGGTATTCAATTTCCTTCCCCTCGGTTGGATGCGTCTTGTTTGGTGTCGCAGTCCGCACATGGAATTCTGATACTTGGTCGAGTCTCTTCATTTTGGAGTGTCTTCATACGAGATGGCCACCTTAAAAGCTTTTGTCTTTGAATGTGCGTAGGACACCGTGACCATAAATTTGTCGGGGTGGTCTTTGGGGTGGATATCGTTCAGCGCGGCTCCCATTGAGATGGAGCCCCAGCGGTCCACGACGTTGCCTCGTCTCTTTTGGGACGTTCTCTGTTCTCTACATCCTTATTGGGGATCTATCCCCGTCTCTCAAATCTCTTGCAGACTCTGCTCTACTTTCTACGCCCTGCTTTTCTCCTTTTGTGCGAAAGAGTTTTCCCGCTTAGATAGAAGGGCTTCCTCGCCATTGATGTATTTCTTTGCTGGCCGAGCACCTCGACCCTTCTTGCACTGAGGTTCTTTGGATGGAAAACATGGTCTTTCGACTAAGCCTAGCTAATGATGAAAGCGGTGATGACAAACTTCTCATACGGGATGCCTTTGATGACTACTGGTTAAACCTACGTACATAGGACCTTGGTTCTCGTGGGCTACCTTTATGAACCGAGTAAGTGATAGCTCAGGCTTCTATGTCAGGTGCTCTGGGTGGAGTGGGAGACGAAGCCGCGATGGTCAAGCTCTGAAGGATGAGATTGACGGTAAGCTGAGAATCTGTTAGACCTTGAGCAATGCAGGCCTTTTTGTGCGATGAGAAGCTCTTGCATCTTACGGGGTCTAGTATTTGTGTAAGTACATCTAATTCTTGTAAGTGTGAGGTGGTGAGATTCTTTAATTCAGTCGAGCGTTTGATCTGAGACATTCTACAGAGCTTTTTGGGGAGGGAAGTGTAAGTACCTTAGCGAGTGAGACGGGGATTCTTTTGTTGTACCAAAGCATCCATGGGTGGGCTCTTACAGATGTCTCATAAATCTTTGCTCCATGATCGTTCCCCTATTTCCTGTTTGATGAGAGTTGATTAATTTGCCCTCACATTGTTCTGCAGGCATTCCATTGCGATCCTCTCAGGAGTTTGTAGGGATCGGGCTCCTTGAAGCCAGCTCATAGTTTCTCCTTCTCTGTCGATGTCTCGAGGAGCTTAGTGGGTTGTTGTTCTTGCGGGCATTGTGTTGTCTGGTGAGTTATGAGTCTCGATGACGTTGGTTGGTGAGACAGTGCCTCGATCTGTGGCGTTTGTCTTATAGGCCCGAGGCGTCTCTTAATGGTCAGGCTATCCCAGGTCACCTGGCGGTCTTTAGCTCTGGGGGGTTAAGTGACCTCCTGCCTTTCATCATTTTTGATTCGATGCTATCCAATCGAGAATTTAGTTTTACTTGTAAAAGGAACGATTGTTCTATAGAAGAAGTATTAAAGGCGATGGTGCTTTTCTCTTGGTATTGAATTTAGAGAGGGTTTAGATCAGTTGATGGGTCGTCCCGATCTGTCTGATGTGTTACTGCTTGAAACCAGCATAAACAAGGTGATCGGCGAGGGGTCTTGGGAAGATCTTTCAGATGCCTAAGTCAATCTTTTCTTCAAGGGAAGAAAAGATCGATTACTTGTGGGGCGCGAATTTATTGCGTACCTTTACGTGGTGGAGATGAATTGGTATTTATAAAGGGAAGTAGTGGTTACTTTCATTGTTAAGACGATGCGGTATCTCTGCATTGGGTGAGGTTTTTCTTTTCCTTATCATGGACCCATTTGTTAAGGGATAATGGGGAGCAGTGATCCTGTAAGATCCTTCTTTCTGTCGTGGGACCCGCGAAACATGGAGGCTAGGCACTCTTCCTTTCCACTTTGAAAGGTTTTTTGGGGCGCCCTACGTCGTGATTATCCCAGCGTGGTGGTTTGGTGCAGGCTGGGCCCTTATACTTTGGTATGGATAGGTCTGCTTTGTGGGATTTGAGAAGCCGTTATTGGGTTTCCTTAAATCCCCTTCATAAAGCGGACGTTTGAGCTTACATTCTGCGCTTGCGCTCTGGGCTTATGCACATATTGTTTTGGACCCCATCACAAACCAAACATAAGAAAAGCTTAGTACTTTAATTTTATTTCTTACAAACTGAGCCTTAATGTGTAAATGTAGAAGCTACTTAGAAGATCCCCTTTTTCCTCTTAAAAAAACTTAAAATAGTCATCTTTATGGGATCGCATCTTTCTTAATTATCACAGATGTCGACAAACAAGGTATTAGTCTTAGCACGCTATTTAAAATGAAACTAGTCAACATCGGAGAACCGTTGACGGATATGCCAATGGTATAACAATTTATGATATATGTCATGTGTACAGTTTCAAAGCGTTTTGGGGTGAAACCCCTGCCTGCCTGTATATATATATATATATATATATATATATATATATATATATATATATATATATATTAATAATAAATTGCAAACTCAATTTTTTAAGGCCTGTCAAGTGTTAAAGGGTTGGAATGGGCTTAGGAAAGACCCCAATTTTGAATGTAAGAATAGAGTAATATAACAATATAATGTAAAGTAAATTGAAGATAAAAAAAAGGAAAGAAATATATGAGTGCTTTGTCATCCAATGTTCGAAACTTTGAGATTTTTTTAATAAAGTAAAGATCAATTATTAGAATTTCAATTTATAAAGAAATACTCAATTGAAAAGGAAGAAAAATTTTCATGTAGAAAATTTTCTTGTCTTCATAGTTGTTATGAAGTATGATTAATTTGAAAATATAATTAATAAAATGTGATTTATTTTTGTTCATCATACCTAATTCATGAGGGTAGAATGTTTAATGTTTTAAAAAGACAGATCATAAAAAGAATAGAGGTCTTAAATTCAAGTTTTAATAGGATCAATTTACTACGTTGTAATTAAAGTATTTAGCTCTTAAAAAAAGTGATCATTTTTATTATTCTTTGTTTGTGGAGTGGATCAAACATAAGTTAGCTAACGATGGTTGAATAAACCTTTTTCTTGTATGATAATTGACAAATTTGTCCCTATTATATCTAAAAAAGTCATAACATGTTTCAAGGTTTAAAAAAGAGTTTGATATTTTACTATTTTTCTAATTCATTTTTTGTGAGCGGATTATTAAGTACCGGTGAATTTTTTTGAAAAAGGATCATACTTATAGTCAAACAATAATACATTAATTGTTATTCTCCATTCGTATAGTCTCTCACTCTCTTATTGAGGTTTGAAGACTGATATTATTTATTGACTATACATGTGTCACAATCTTAGCTAGGAATGAAGTATATATTTTTGTACAGGTATTTTGATAGTTTAGAGTGAGCGGCCCCTATTTTTCATTTTGGGGATTTCTTCTCAGAAATAATAAAAGTTTTCATTTTGCTCTATTCCTCTCTCTAGATTCATGTACACATTTTTGCTACTGCATGACTGATTTGGTCATGGTATCAAAGCATCAATCAATCAAGAGGATTGATTACAGGTTCTTACTTGATTAATTTCATCCCCTGAATTGTGCATATTATTATGTTTTCTGATTGTTGAAGCAATGGCAAAACGCAAGGAGTGAATGACTCAGTAGTAGAGATCCCTTGTGTCTTCAGAATTCTGATCATCTAAACACGTTACTGGTAACAACTCCGCTTACTAGACACAATTATCTAGCCTGGAGTCATTCGATTAAGATCGCTTTGAGGGCAAAAATGAGATTAGGATTTATAAATGGGGAACTTGTTATAAGCCGGAAGATGATTCGCCTATAATTGAACAGTGGACGCATGTCGATAGCATGCATGGTGATATCGTGGATGCTAAATGTGATTTCAAAGGATATTGTAGATGCCTTCATTTATGCAACGTCACCAAGAGAACTATGGTGTGATTTTGAAATGGACCCTTAATCTATCAAATTCAAGAGCAAATCAGCTTTTTATCAGTCAAAGTAATCAAGCATTTGAAGAATATTATACTAAATTAGAGAAAGGGGAGGAAGAAGGAAACTATGGGATGAATTATCTTTCTATTTTTTTTTAATTCTTACGTCTATTTGTAGTTATGAGGAAACTAGAAGATTTATCTGTAATTGTGGTGCAATGAAGGTTGTTATTGAAATTAGTTCTTTAAACAAGTTAATGAAATTTGTAATGGGTTTGAATGATACATATGATGGTGTAAGAAATCAAATTTTGGTGATAGATCCACAACCTCAAGTGAATAAGGCAAACTTACTGATATTCACTGTGGAGAAACAGAGAGAAGTCAATATTAAATACACTAAGATGGTTGGGAATTCTGCTATGTTGGTCAAGGGGTAAGGTTATGATAGAACTGCTACGAGATTTGCTGGGAGTTATGCTAATATGGGGAGACATTCAGGATGTGGAAAAGGATTTGTGGATAACTCAAATAGGCATTGTGATTACCATCATACCAGAGGACATGCAAGTGAAACTTGTTTTAAACTACATGGAGTACCTGATTGGTAGAAGGAGCTTGAACATAAAAATGAATTTGAAAGTATGGGTGTTAGGAATGTTCTGAATACTCCTTTGAACTTTGAGGAGACTAGGTTGAATAACATTAACAAGAACGATGTGTTTGTTTCCGCTATTTCTAATATTGTGCAGCAGAAGTTAACTAAACAAATGAAAGGAAAAATGCAGATGCAAGAGAACCATATCAACTTTGCACATCTAGAGGGATTATCGGGCATACTACGTAATTTGGCTTTCTACACTTTTACTTGTGCTATTGCAGATTATATGTTAGAGCCGGCACAGGCGTTTGAACGTGAAGAGCAACTGACTGCACCGAAGAAATATGGGTGGACTATGATCGTTGGAAGGAACTAAGTAGCAGAATATGGAGCTGGACTGTGATCGGTAGAAGGAACTGCAGTAGAAAAATCTAGAGGCATAGACAGTAAAAAAACGTGTAATCAACTGAGGCGTGTAATTGTATAGAACACTGACCTTAGGAATTTTATTCCCCTGGATTCAACAATTCTTAAGATGATTATCTGAAATAGGAACAACGGAGGGAATGAGAGGAAGGAAGAATTTGATAGAAAAAAATGTGTTTTAACACCAGGACCCGTCTCAATTTATAAGGAAACCAATTTGTAACAATTTGGTTTGAAATTCAAAATTATGGCTGTTGGTCATTAAGACTGGAAATCAATGCAAAAATGTTAGGATTTGAATTGGGCTTGTTGAATTTGATGATTATGCGGAATGAACTTGAGAGGAATGAGAGGGAGGAAGAATTTGATGGAAAAAAGATGTGTTTCAACACCAGGACCCGTCTCAATTTATGAGGAAACTAATCTGTAACAATTTGGTTTGAAATTCAAAATTATGGTTGTTGGCCATTAAGACCGGAAAGCAATGCAAAAATGTTAGGATTTGGATTCAAAATGAATGATTGTTTTGAATTGAAGAAACTATTTGAATTTATTGTGATTTTATGACTTGGACTAATAAAAAAAAGCCAGTTTTGATCTTCTGAATAATAAAAAACCAACCTTTTATGCTTGAAGCAAACAAAACAAGAATTCGAGTTTAGGGTAAGAATGGCAAGATAATGTCTGTGGTATTAAGGGGCGGAAGCGCAAATCCATTTGATTTGCACTGGAATCAGACTTTAGGCCTCCCCTCACCTAAAGCCTTGAATAAGCCTATAAATGAGTTTTAGTATATAAACCTAATAAAGGCTCGTGTCTTTTTTCCATATGGGACAACATCTTTTTGAAAACTATTCTTTACTAACATTAAATATGTTCAGGTAAATGGATTGGTAATCTTGGAGCTTTCGATCCATTGTTATCACCGAAATTTTTTAACACCCTTAAAACCACTTCATCATGTCCACCTATCTACCTTCCAGATGGTGAGTCTAAAGAGTTATACACATTGGTACCATACACCACAACCTACTTTATTAGTCCTAACCAATGTGTTATTTGTACCTTCCTTCAAATTTAAAATTCTTTCTATTTCAAAACTCACTCGCAATGCTAAAGTGGATGTAACATTCACTGAAACTTGTTGTAAGGTGCAGGACCTATAGAATAAGAAGTTCTTAGCTATAGGAGAGGAATGGTAGAGAAACTTTTAATGTAAGACCCGAGAAATTTCAATTTACGGAAAAGAAAAATCGTGTTCGATTTATGAAATTGTAATTTCGATCAAAAATCGAAATTTGACTTTCTGATCTCTCGGATGGCCGAGAGCAAGATTTCACACCGTTGGAATCGTCTGAAATCCTGGCTATACGTAAATTTCGTCGAATTCGAGGCGATCGAATTTACACGTTTTTCAAGGTATACAGCGGTTCGGTGTCATAAAGCAATTTCCCGATGCGGCCAGAGGAGTCACATATAACAAGTACTCATGTGCCGTAAAGTGGTATGAGTGAAATGATGAAAATGGACTGGCCAGGATATTCACCAGGAATGTCAAAAGCCCAGGAAAAGAAGGACCTTGACGGTCATTTTGGAATTTGTTTAAATGAGCTAAATGACAAAATTACGAGATAGTAACCATCTCCTTCATTAAACCAAAAGCAACGTGAATAAGAAAGGAGGACTTAGAGTAGGTTGAAAATGGCGTTTTAGAGAGAAAGTATTTGACTTCTCTACAAGTTTTAAACGGAAAATCCGTCGTCGCGATCTTAGGTAGAAGGAAAGATTTGCTCTACGTGGGCCAGACTCACCTGGCGTGGACTGGATTGGGAGTTTGACAAACTCAGAAATTGCAGGGGTTTCTCTCTACTTGGGTTTTATTCATTCTTTAAGTACTTTGTCAATGTTTGAGCTGAATGAGGCCGTGAGGGGTCGTTTGATCGGTCCCAAAACTTGGGACCGAATTGATATAAAATTTTAAAACCATAATGGAGCAGCCCGTGACTGTCCACGGCTGATTTGGGTGGATTAATTGTGCAATTGTGTGTTGATGCATGTATTGATTGGAATGAGTAGGAAATGGCCATAGAGCCGGGTTCCTAAGTGAGCCAGGTGATTTGTGTTTTGGGAATAATGCTTAGGGGTTTAAGCTATTCGAACCGTGTTCTCAAAATAATTTTTTGTGAATTAATATGTTTGGTTGAGTAATTCAAGTAGAGTTGCTGTGTTTGATCCCATTAGCCGTAAAGCTATTTTGGGTGTGATGAAATGAGAAATTACATAACATGATTATGTGATTTAATTTTTATGTGAATATATGCATGTTTATATATTTGCATGTGTTATAGACTGTAATGGAATTGGCATCATGCATTCCATATGCACTGGGACACCCTAGGACGGTAGGAGTGAGTGCATGAGGTAATTCTTGAGAGAATGATTTCGGAGGGTAGTCCATACTAAAATAAAAATATCAATCGTCGGAGACGGCCCAATTGATATACATCGGAGGGTAGTCCATAAATAATATCAATCGTCGGAGCGGCTTGATTGATCTTATATACATCGGAGGGTTGTCACAAACAAGTAAACATAATAATTCTCATCTGAGGCTTAGGCGAGTGTGAGGGTCGTGGACTCGGGTGCAGGGGTGATCGGGTTAGACATTCAAGAGTAGGATCATGTGCATTTGCTTGAATGTGTGTTTATTTTTAGACATTGCTGCTTAGGTGGAAGTAGCCTTGGGGTGAGTTCATCTGAGCATTAGCTCACCTTGTGGGGATACTATTTTATAGGTACGGCGGGGGCGTGCGGGGAGGCAGTAGATCTGGGGCCGAGTTTGTGAAGAGCGGGTTATGACTTTGATGATTTTATACATGTATTAAAATTCTCTAATTTTAATATATGTGTTGTATAAGTAAAACATTTGAACTCTTATTGTGGATATAGTTGGATTCATAGTTGGTATGTTTATGGGTATTGTTTTGGGCCCAGTGGTCGACACTCATGTTGTGATGATATTGATGTTTGGGACGGGTTTCATACAGGTGTTGTATTTGGGTAGAGCTCCGTCCTGAGGAGACTCTGGATTTTTACGAAGTGGCGTCGGGTAACTTGGGCATCCACTTGGCATATTAAAATGGATTGTGAATTAGTCAGCGGACCACAGGTTTGGGGCGTCACGGCTTGAGTATCGAGCTGGGTATACGGCTACCTAGAGCAGGGGGAATTGGGCTTAGGCCATAGACGTGTAAGAACATCACCACTAGGTGTGGTTCGATGTTGAGTTTAGGTATGAGATTACACAGGGAAATCACGGGAAAAACTAGGACCTTGCATACACGATGTTTGGTGCGTTTGTGTGATTTGATAAAATTGTAGATCATGTGAATTGGTGAATTATTGTGCAAATATGCTTGGTGGATGGCATAGGATGGAAGTGTGGAAGATTCTAGAGTTTTACAAGAGTGTAAAAACTAGAAGAAGAAACTAAGAAATAAATTTTAGAAATTTATTGGTTTTTTGGATAATGAAATAAACTTTTAATAAATTTTATTTGATAAATGAACGAGAGGTTTGAGGGATTTTGGATAAAATGTCCAGAATAAAAGGAAGAAAAAAAAATAATGAAAAAAAAAAAAAGGGGCGGACTTTGAGGAAATGGGTACACGCCGTTTAGACGTATAAAGAAAATTGGGGTGATTTGGGCTAGGCACGGGTGACCTTGGGGTGCGTGGGGACAACGCCAGCGGCTAGTGGCGAGACTGCCGAGAGCGGAGGTATTTGGGACGGCTCAAGGGCGCCTGTTGTGTAGGCGCGGGGCGTAGGGGCGTCTTGGCGCGGCAGAGCGGGAGGCGCGTGAGGGCCTTGCACGTGGGCTGAGTGGCTTTGGGGCGTTGCACAGTGTCTTCTGGCCGGGGCGTAAGGGGAACATTGCACTTGGTGCATTCATCTATTTTGATCAGGTTTGACTCGATTACTATGAGTCAATTTTTGGTTTCATTGTTCGTGAACTGGTTCATGGGCATAACAATTCATCACAAAATTTTTAAAGAAATTTTTTTTGTCAATGAAATAAAATAAAATAAAATAAGACAAAATTTAAAAAATAAAATTTTAAAAAAAAAATGGAATTTGCGAAAATAAAATTTTTTGTTGAGAAAACAATATTTGAAGCCAAATTGATTGCCTTGCATTACGTAAATGTAAGGACAATGTATATACTACGATTTATGTGCATGATTAAATTGTCTCGAGTTTACAATGTTTATGCCTTAGAGATATTACAGTGAGATTTAAGCGCCATGTTAATTGTGTAGATGACTAGTAGAGGGACGGACGTAGGGTGTGTCCACGAAGTGCGGTCGAGCACCACCCAGACATTTAATTTGTGTGGAGCATTTAATCAACAGGCCCTTTTCTTATGGGGAATTTGTAAGGTGTTCTTATTTGCTAACTCCGCCCACGACCCCCAAGCATAGCGGGTGATCGGGAGGTCAGTAACCTCTGGGTATTTAGAGCACCACCCTCAGGCATTCACGAAAGGGAGACCGTGTGGCGGACCGTTTGGTTTTATACGGTCGAGAGCGTCACTGGAAGTATGGAGATCATCTCGCGATCGATCGGGGATCGGGAGTTAAGTACATTCAATTTAAGGCGGGCCGGTATGGTGGAGATGGGCTAGGACTTCCTAGAACTTAGAGGTTATGACATGGCGGAGGTTTCGGGAGGCTGTTCATGGGTAAGTACTTTCTAGAGACTGCGAGGCATGCCAAGGCTCAAGAGTTCCTAGAAGTGACGGGCGATATTGTGATGGACTACGTGGCTAGATTCCACGGGAGTTAGCCCGATTTGCCCCGTGGTCACGTGTGCAGGCCGCCCAGTGGGGAGGTCGGGGAATGGCGAAGTTGTCCGTCGGGCGGGTGTAGGACTCGCCTACGGGATATGGATTCCATGGTTGCAGGGATGACCACGACTATAGAGAGAGAGAGATGGATGCTCGGAGCACTCGGGATGCGAGTGTTAGTGGTAGAGGAAGGACAGTCGAGTCTTGGGTTCGGGGAAAGAGAGCGAGGGGAGAGGCTTCTGGTTCCACGAGGGGTTCCGGTGTCGCGACCATCACGTGGGCTGGGACCAGATGAAAGTTACTGTCATGCGGGGCGGATGGTGTCTTACCATTGTCGTTGACTGGACACATGAGGGCCCGGGATTGCCCACCCCAGACGAGGGGATCCGGGGTTTTGGGGCGGCACGATCCAGTGTTAACGGGACGGGGAGAGGATCGCAGTGCGTTCCTCCACGGCCGCGATGCGAGGCCAGGAGGTAGTCTCGGTTCCCGGGGGAGCTGCGCGGGCACCGCATATCCTGGGGCCCGGGCCCAGGGGCGGGAGTGTATGGGTAGAGAATTGGGGGATGAGGCCCACGAGGGCTGGGGACATCGGGAGATGCAGAGATTCGTGTGGCAGTCTTCTGTGGTGAGTCGGCGAATCGACCAGTTATACGAGAATGCGTTTTTGCTATCTACTTCATGGGGTACAGAGTGTTATTTGATTACGGTGCCCGCATTCATTCATTCTTTGCATCGGTTGTGATCGAGATTGGGCTTAGAGGGTTGAGACCTTAGAGGGAGCCTTTGTATGTGAGTTCTCTCCCACAGGGATTAGAGGGGCGAGAATAGGGATGATAACGCCGAGGTTTGTTTGGAGATCTCGGGGACTCTACTCACGGTGGACTGAGGATCATGGACATGTCGGAGTTCGATGTCATCTGAGGGATGGATTGGGCGCTGACTTACGGGTCGTTATCGGTGTGGCGTGGGAGGTTCACAGCACCGCATGAGACGGTCTCGTGTGGTATTTCGAGAGACGAGCATGACATTTTACCCGGACCAGTATATCGAGTCAGTGTCGGGGACGGTTAAGGCGGGTTGGCTAGCGAGCCTTACCACTAGAGGACGAGTGAGACCAGACTTAGTCTACCTCGGTAAACTGCGGTATGCGGATGTTTTTCAGGATGGTACTGGACTACCTCCCACATAGAGATGTAGACCCCGGTATTGAGTTACACTCTAGTACTTCACCCACCTCTATGACTCCGCATAGGATGGCACCGGTTGAGTTGCAGGAACTGGAGTCGATAAGACTCTTGAATGAGGGTTCGTAAGGCCAGAGCGCACTTCACCATGGGCGCTGCGAGTTTACGTTTGCAAGAAGAAGGGTGAGACCCGCCGACTATGCATTGACTCTGGAGCGATTGAACGGGGTTACGATCGAGAATCGATGCCCATTCGCGGGGATTGGCGATTTGTTTGATCGGTTGAGAGGGCGCGAGTCTACTCCGAGATGAACTTTTCGCCTTTGGTTACCATCGGTGAGGAGTTAGGGATCTGGATATCCCTAAGGCGGCGTTTAGGGCCAGCGTTATGGGCGCTTTGAGTTTACGGTGATCTTACTTCGGATTGACGAATGCGCCGTGCTTCATGGATCTACGTGCATAGGATATTCGGCCACTATTTAGATCAGTTTGTCGTGATCTTCTTGGATGACATCTTGATGCACTCCCGATCGAGTGGGAGCATGGTATCACTTGAGGATCGTTTTACGAGTTGTTGAGAGACCATCGTTTGTCACGAGGTCGATAAGTCACGAGTTACGGCTTCTTGAGGTGAAGTTACCCAGGGCACGTGGTGTCGGCGGGAGTGTCGGTCGACTGGGAAGGTCGAGCGGTGATGAGTTGGGAGAGAGTGAGGAAGTCGGTCTTCGAGATCGTGGTTTCTTGGGATTGAATTTGGGTATTCTGGGAGATTCATTGAGGATTTCTCGAAGATAGCGGCTTTATGACTGGGATTGGCCGGAAGGAGGTGAGTTTGATTGGGATGGCCGATGCGGAGGCATTCCGGGAGTTGAAGGGAGACTTACTCTGACTCCATCTTGATAGTCCGGACGGGGGACAGGGAATTTCTGAGTGTAATTGATGCCTCGAGAATTTGGATTGGGATATGTTTTTGATCTGCGATCTGGGAGGGTAGTAGCTTATGGTTCTCGTCGGTTGAAGAATCATGGCGGGGAGTACCTTGCTGTGACATGGAGTTAGGCGGCGCGTAGTCTTCGCCTTGAAGATTTGGGCGCCCTTTATCTGTGAGGAGTTCGAGGTGTATTCGGACCGTAAAGAAGTCGCGAGTATATTTTCACTTGTGACGGGACCTGATATGAGGCAGCGGATGGATGGGATCACCAGAAGGATTATGATTTCACTTTGCATTACCATCCGTGGGAGGCCGTCGCAGTGGTGATGCACTCAGTCGAAAGTCACGAGGAGCGTTGGCTAGTATAGCTTTTCGGGAGTAGGATCTCGGAGCATGGGGCAGTTTGAAATTTCGTCTGTGAGTGGGCTTCGGGAGTACCTTAGGGGTTAGTGGCTGCGTCTGCATTGAGCATAGTAATTGGAGTCGGTGGCGGGGCCGCGAGAGATAGTGTCTATCATGGGTGAGATTACGGTGGTCACAGTGACGAAATTTGGATAGTTCACGCAGATGGTAGTATTCGATATAGGGGACGGGTAGTGGTTCCCCCGGTTGGCCGGGTGAGAGAGATTCGGGGAGTTTCCTTTGCTCTCGATTTTCCATGCGGCATCCGGGTAGCGAGATGTACGGAAGGGATCTTCGTCGTCGTCTTATTGGAGTGGGATGAAGAGACCCACGTAGGGGACTTTGTTCGAGCTGATGTCTCACGTGTCGGCAGGTTTAAGGGTGGGCACCGAAGCCGACGGAGACTACGCCCGGTAGTGGAAGTGGGCGGGTGGAGTGGAAACACGTCACGATGGATTTTGTGACCCACTTGCATGGAATGGCGGCAAAAGCATGGCGAGGAAGCATGGGTGATAGTGGGCCGGCTCACGAGAAGTGGCACATTTCTAGGCGTGTGGATGACCTTCGCCTTGGAGATTCTGCTGGGTTATACATTTCGAGAGATAGTCGGCTCGCATGGAGTACCGGTATCCGTAGTGTCGAATAGGGACCGGGGTTTCACGGCACACTTTTGGAAGAGTTTCAAAGTATGGAGCCTGCGGTGGCCGATGATCTGGAGTGTTCCACCCTCGGACAAATGGTCGAATTACGAGGAGGACTATACGGTATTAGAGGACATGCTCGAGCATGCGTCACAGGATCATAAAGACAGGCGGGAGGAGCATTTGCCTTAGTGGAGTGTCGCCTACAGCAGCCGATTATCGGCGAGTATGCGGATCTTGCCGTGCGAGGAGCCTTGTGTGAAAGAGGAGGCCATGCGGGGTCGCCATTATGTTGGACCGAGGTGGGGAGAGGCTCCATTACTGGTCACGATCGATTAGAGACACCTCAGGAAGGTGAGCTTGTCTGACAACGTCTTCTCCGCGGCTTAAATGACCAGGAAGAGGGCTATGCGTGTGCGACGTTGACCCTAGAGTTGAGGTTGGAGATCGTATGTACTTTGAAGGTGATGCTGAGAGGAGTGAGCCGGGTTCGGTGGCGTGGGAAGGCTATCGGCAGAGATTCATTGGGCCTTCCCTGAGATCACTTGAGAGGATAGGCATTGTAGCGTCTTAGGTTGGCTTCTTGACATGTCGGTGTCCGCGGGTGTTTTCATGTATCCATGCTCAGGAGTATACTCGGATCGGCTCATGTGGTGGATTGGGAATGATTGAGGTGACATTGATGAGACCTTTGAGGAAGGACGGTGTGCATTTTGGATAGTTGTGATCCAGGTTTTGCAGCGCAGAGCGTGAGGCTAGTGAGGTCTTTATTAAACATGGAGTGGAGGAGTCGGCGTGGGGCCTTGAGGACACGATCACGGGCCACCTATCCCATATTGTTTAGGGATGAAAGAATGTGGTTTAGTCGTTTAACATTTAAATGACTAGTTTACATGCATGGTAGAGTGCACGTTGCATATGCATGTGAGTGATTATGATTGTCCAGAATTTCGGGACGAAATTCCTTTTAAAGAGGGGAGAATGTATGACTCAAGAAATTCCCGATTTGCGGAAAAGGAAAATTGTAATTTCGGTTGTAAGGAAATTGTAATTTGATGAAAATCTGGAATTTATTATCCCCTGAATCTCGGATGGCGAGAAAGCGGATTTCAGTTGGAATCGTCTCCGCAGGAAATCTAGCTAGCCACGTAAAATTTAGTGGTGAGAAATTCAGATTTACACGTTTTTCAAGGCACGCGGTTCGGGTCTTGTAAGAAAGATTTCAATCTGAAGAAAGTCACATATATGAAGTACTCATGTGCCATAAGTGGTATGAGTAAGAGAAATGATGAAAATGGACCAGTAGGAGTAGTGTCGAGATGTAAAAGCCCAGGAGAAAGAAGGACATATCAGTCATTTTGGAATTTGTTTAAATGGGACTAAATAGCCAAGGAAATTCTGAATAGTAACCATCTCATTCATTAAACCAAAGCAAAAAACATGAATGAGAAAAGGGGACTTCCACAGTGGGTTAAAAAATGAAGTTTAGAAAGTCTTTAGGCTTCTCTCTAAGTTCCGATAAATCCAGGCCAGTCGCAGTCTTCGGGGTAGAAGGAAAGGCGCTCTCACAGCGGAAGGCGGAGGCTGCGCTTGGACGCCAGTTTGAGGTTTTCGACAAACTCAGAGAGGTAGGGGTTTCTCTCCTACTTAGGTTTTATTCCTTAACTGAGTACTTTTCAATCGATGTTTGAGAAATTTGAATGAGTAGTGAGGGACGGTTTGATCGATCGAAACTTGGGGCCGAATTGATATAAAATTTTGAAACCATACTAATGGAGCGGCGTATTTGTCCATGGGTGATTTGGAGTGGATGGTGTGCAATTATTGTGTTGATGCATGTATTGATTGGAATGAGTAGGAAATGAGTAGTAGAGCACAGGTTCACTAGTGACGATGATTTGTGATTTTGGGAATAATGCTTAAGAGGTTTATTGTGCGAAGCGATGTTCTGAAATAATTTTTGTGAATTAGTAATATGTTTGGTCGAGTATTCAAAAGTAGAGTTGCTCATGTTTGATCTGTTAGCCCACGAGCTAATTTTGGTGTGATAAGAATGAGAAATTACATAACATGATTGTGTGATTTAAATTTTTTGTGAATATATGCATGTTTATATATTTGCATATGTTATAGATTGTAATGGAATTGGCGTCATCGTTCCATATGCCTTTAGGACACCCTTGGGACGGTAGGAGTGAGTGCATGAGGTAATTCTTGAGAGAATGATTTCGGAGGGTAGTCTAAAAATGATAATCATCGGAGGGTAGTCCATACTAAAATAAAAATATAAATCGTCGGAGACGGCCCAATTGATCTTAGCTGGATGGTCATTACACATAATATTATTACCGTCGGAGACGAGCCAGTTGTGCCTATATACATGGAGGGTTGTCCTGAACAAATAAACATAATAATTCCTCATACGAGGCTTAGGCGGAGTGTAGGGGAATCAAGTGTGAGGAACTTCCAGTGCAGGTGATCAGTTAGACATTCAAGTAGGTCATGTGCTTGAATGTGTGTTTATTTTGGAGCATTGCACTCGCTAGGTGGAGTAGCCCATGGGTGACGGAGATTCCACTGCCGAGCATTAGGCTCACCTGCAATCGGGGATGCCCACTATTTTATAGGTACGGGAGCGTGCGAGGGACGGCTCGATCTAGAGGACGAGTTTGTGAAGGCCCAGGGTTGTGGCTTTGATGATTTATACATGTATTAGAATTCTCTAATTTTAATATATGTATTTGTATAAGAGTAAAACATTTGAACTCTTAGAACTGTGTATATGATTTGTATTCATAGTTGGTATGTTTTATGGGTGTTTATGGGCCAGTGGCGTTTACTCATGTTGTGATGATATTGATGTTTGGGACGGGTTCATGCGGGTGTTGTATTTGGGTAGAGCTCCAGTACAAAGGAGACTCTGCGTTTTGAAGTGGCGTCGCGGGTAACGGGGCATCCACTTTAACTGACCGGGTGGTGACGGGTAGTCAACGGACCCCCAGGTTTGGGGCGTCACATATCCAATATCCAAACATCAGTTCTGCTAATTTTAGCGATTTACTTTCTTGTACTAGCAACGGTAGTGATACTGATGTATCCAATGCTTGTAATTCCTTTCAAAACACCTCATATGGACCTACTACTTCCCTTTCATGTACTGCTGCTAAGCCTAACAATAAAGTAATTGATTCGATTTCTAATTCCATGAATCTTTGGCACATAAGGTTAGGTCATGCATCTATTCTTACTTTGAAACATATTCCACTTTCCTTGTATGTGGACCACCGATTTTGTCCCTCGACACTTTACATTTTATCTATGGGTGTCGCGCGCGCTCATCTCGTTTCATATAGCGCGGGTGGGGCTTCATTTAACCTTGAGTCGGTTTTAGGAGCCTCAGTGGGCTTGGCATGTGATCCTTTGAGTGCGTATGTAGTTCACTTCGGAGTGTCATCGTGGTGATTTTTCATTGCATCATTGTGCCGCCATGACAAGTGAATTGCCCCGAGGTTTAAGCTCGATCGAGTTTATTGAAGTATAATCAAATTTGAAGCATAAGCTTGTTTTGATCGTATCTCCCTTGTTTGAACTCGGAATCGTGCGCCATTTGTTTTGTTGGATTCCTTGTTGTCAAGGAGGTTTTACGTTAAAAATTCATAATTTTTGTCAACCTTTTGACTAATCGGTTTGAGTGGTTCGTCGAGGCAGTATGTATACAACATTTTTGGGTGATTTTGGCGAGCACGCCTCCTTGTTCGATCATATCTCCACGTATGAACTTAAGGTGTGCCGTTTTTTTGTTCGTCTCCATATTCTTAGGAACATTCTTTCGAAATTTCATAATTTTCCTCGATCAGCTCAATCGGTTGGCATGGGGTTCATGGAGTTGTCGAACATTGTAATGAACCTTGTTTTTTTTTTTTTTTTTTTTTTTTTTGCATGATTTTGAAGCCCAAATCCCGTATGGATCCGTGCCTATATGCTCCCGGATCGGTCTAGGGCGTATTTTGGGTCCATTTGGGCTTTGGCTTGAATTACATGCAGTCCACCATGAATCCATGTGGATACTTGGTGGTGAAGCCAATTTGTGAAAACTTAGGATGGTCGACTTGCATGGGGGAGTGGTGAGGGGAGTTATTGGGAGTGTGGTTTCAAGGCTATTGAACTCTTCTGGGGGTTTTGAAGGTGCAAAACACCGGGGTGGGCTACCAGTGAGGTGGGAATCGATATAAAAGGAGAAAGATCGAGTGTAAGGGACGCTGCCTTTAGACTCGGATGCACATTTTCTGATTTTTTTCAGATGCTTAGCTTGGATTTTTTTCGTGTTTTGTGGAAGAACTAAGAACTAGACCCTTGCTCTTTTCTATTTCATATCTTCTTCCCTTTTCTTTGATCCTTGAATAAAATATATCTTTTTGTAGCTAGCGACATAGTTTGATAGAGTAAGACAATGGTCCATAGGGCCAAGTTTTCAGTTTGGTAGGAAGGCTCATTGACCTTCTATGCATATTTCATTTTGATTATCTCCGCGGGCCTTCCAAAGGTGCGCGGTGATGATGGTATGGGAGACTTCCATGGGTGTCATTCCTTTGAATTGAATGGTACAGTTTTCACACTCATATGTGGGAATCGGTTCAACAGTTTTTGCTAGGCAGTCCCGGTTTTAGAAAACACAACGGTTTGTTTCAATTGGTTCTCACTCATTCGAGCTAAGAATCATGGACCGTTTGTTTTGTTAGTTTCCTTATTCTTTAAGGAACATTATGACCACATTTTAGGATTTTCCTCAACCATTTGTACAGGTTTTCACGCTCATACATGGGAGCTGATTCATTAGTTTATGTTGGGCAGCCCTGGTTTTAGAAAACACAACGGTTTGTTTCAGTTGGTTCTCACTCATCCGAGTTGAGAATCATGGACCGTTTATTTTGATAGTTTCCTTATTCTTTAAGGAATGTTTTGACCAAATTTGAGGTTTTTCCTCAATCGGTTGAACAGGTTGGGAAACCGGACTAGTCGGTTCATTAGGTTCGGTTTTCCAAAATAGCAGTTTGGGTACTTTGCTTTTTTTTTTTTTTTGTCGATTCTCACTCATTCGGAGTCAGAATTGCACTCCGTTTGTGTTTTTCGATTCTTTACTCTGTGAGGAAGGCCGTGACAAATTTTGAGAACTTCTCTTAACCGGCTAGACCGGTTGGGAAACCGGACTAGCCCGTTCATTAGGTTTAGTTTTCTGAATCAGCAGCTTAGGTTGTGTATTGAGTTGGAGGAACAAGTTCCTGATTATTAGCTTAATGTAGGTGTGTGATTGCAAGGTTGTCTCTTGTCTCCTTAGGATTGGTTTGAGCCTTTGGCATTGCATTTGTGAATGGTTACTTGGGTTCATTCCTAGAAATTTGTGTTGGGACATTTTATTGAATGGCACCTGACTTTCAAAGGAGCATTAGGTACTATGCCAGAAGGCTTTATGTAGTTGAATTTCAGCTAAGTTTCATAGGATTTAGGTAGCTGAATTTCAGTTTGGTTTTAGGGATCTAGGTGGCTGCATTGCTTGTAAATTGATGAATCCCATGGTCTTCATTTTAATAAAATGGGGTGGCTTGGTTGCAGCCTCGTTTTTTAATACTTTTCCGTGTTTCAATTGGTTCTCACTCATCAGGGACTCGGAATCATATGCAGTTTGTTTGTTAGATTCCTTGCGTGTGCAGGAATTTTAAGAAAAAGTTTCGGTATTTTAGAATCGTTTGGACTTGTTGAGAACTAGTTCAACCGGTTGTGCAAGACAACTCATGGGCAGCCCCTATTTTAGTATGTTTCAAGCTCGAATCCATTATGGCGTGTTCCCATTTGCTCCAAGGAACCTATAGGTTGCCTTTAGGGTATGAAGGATTCGAGTTTGGTTTGAGCAGGAATTGGGGTAGTGGGCAATGTGGGATTGGTAAAGTATGTGGTTTTGGTTTGTGGGATTTTAAAGAAATGTGTGCTAAAAGCGAAGCGAGCCATATCTCATTCGACTGCTTCCCTTCTTTTAGTATGGGATCAGATATTTGGTTTAAATGCATGATGTATGATGTATTATTTGCCTGCCTATTCTGCCGGTATGGTTGAGACCTCAGTACGTGCTTGGGGCGTTAGTATTTTTATTCATATCGTGATACATGGTGTTGGGACTTTGACATTTGGCCAGTGCATTTGAGGCTTGTTAGAGAAGTGACTGTTATCGACTCGGCTATGGAACATAGATGCGCACCCATTGTTTGATAGTTGAGTGTTTATGTTAGATCTTTTGAGTAGGTTAGTGTGATTCGAGTCATTTATGTAGCCTAGGAAATTTGTTGATCTTTGACCCATATGCTCTCACATACCACGATTCACTAATATAGGCAGAGTTACGGGCTGGGCCAGTACTTCATAAGCCTATCTGATAGATGGCGATATTCGGACCTAGAAATCTAGTTTGTGGTAGCTTTTCTGTTGGAGTCAATGAGGGTTTTTGTTCTTACTTCATTTTCCCATTTAAAATAAATAAATAAATAAATAAAAGTAAGTGGCAGCTCAACCAAAACCGTTCTCCTTCGGGGCGGATTTTTCAAAACTCAAAAATCAACCAACATTTTCTTTTCATTTTAAAAGCGAGTCACGTAGGCCGATGGATCGGGTAGGATCCACAATGTAATGATAATCCTTTTCCTACTTGTAATATTTGTTATAAGTCTAAACATCATAGACTTCCTTCCATGGCACAAACAAATCTTTTGAATTACTTCACATAGATATCTGGAGTCCTTATAAGACTAAGTCAATTTCAAGTGCTCATTACATTTTTTCCTTTTCTAGAGCTATCTAGACATTTTTAATTGCTCATAAATCCCAAGTGCTTTCCGTTTTTATTGATTTCTTGAAAATTATTTCTACTCAATATAATACACATGTTCAAACTATCAAGTCTGATAAGGGTAACAAATTTCCCGATCATAATTTTCAATGGGTTTTGAAATCTAATGGTATTTTACATCAAACTTCACTTGTTTACTCCCCTTAACAAAAGGAGGTTGTTAAAAGGAATCATAGGCATCTTCTCCAAGTAGCTAGGTATTTGATGTTGTAGTTTAACTTGCCTCAAATTTTTTGAGAATTTTCTATTCTCATTTTGACTTTGTAATAAATAGACTTCCAAGTCCAATCCTGAATTGGAAGACACCATTTGAAGTGTTGCATGGAAAACTTCCATATTATAATATTATATTAGCTATTGTTGTCTCAAATACTATTTATTTTTTATGGTGACTACCTAATGTTTAAAAATTGCATCTGTTTGATGTTGTAACCAAGTTTCTACCTAATTTTCTACATCGGATATTTTGTGACTTCCTCGCAATCTGTTAAGGGCAAGGATCTAGGCTTTGAAGTGTAATGTAGTGTAGCAACATTAAGAGTAGTTTATTCCAGATTGGTTTTAACATATTTATGATACTAATGTTTATTATGTTGTGCAATGATACATTTAAAAAATAACATAGAAGCTTATTTTACTTTTTTATTATTATTATCTTGAAGTTTATCTTTTCTTATGTTTTAAATTTTGGTATAGATATATCGTATATCTACTCATATGGTAGAAGCGATTCAGCATTCCACCCAAAGAGTAGGCATACGGAAAGTGTTAAAAGTTAGATTATTGGAAACAATTTACTACAATATAAGTAAAGTGTTTAACTGTAAAAAAAAATTGATAGAAATATATTTTAAAAAATTTCAAAAATCATTTTCGATCCAATTAATTATCTCAACTTAAATGTATGAATATTATTAACTAACACTATTCTCTAAAAGAGATGTATCTATTAATATTCCTCTGAGGAAATGATAAGAATGATCTAGGACCTTTAGGAATGGTCATGGCGTGACGATGGTTATGTATAGAAATTTGCATTATGTGACTACCGGAGTGTCTGATCCTCTGCGTGCCAGTTCTGGCAAAAGTTATTTTTGAGATAATGGGTAATTGGTCGAGTATTACCGTGATTAGGGGTGTCAAGCGTGTTGGGTTGGGTTAAACGGTTACGGGTTAAACGGGTGACGGGTGAAAAACATGTAAACCGTACCACGACACGTTTAATAAACGGGTAAAAAATCGAAACACGAAGACACGGAACCGTTTAATAGCGGGTAACCTGACATACGACTCATTTAGTAAGTCACAATTTTAAATGGGTTGGGTTAGGTTAAGTTGAGGTTAACCCGATAAACCACTCCATTTGACCATTACTGTTTACCACCCGTTTGACCCATTTAACACGGTAAACCACCCGTTTAACCATTTACATGTTTATTTAAAAATGTTAACTTCATCTAAAACTAACAAACTAAAAATATAATATTTAGAGACATCATTCATACCACACCACTATATAATAAGTACAATTACAATCTAAATATTGAATCAAAGTATCGAATTCACAGCAACCATATTCTGAATCATAATCTGATCCGAAATAACAATCATATTACAAATCACAATCTCACGAACAACTATAAATTCCATGATTCACAAAATTAGTGAAAGATATCAAATCTCACACTCACGACAACGAGTAGATTCATGACCAAATTCCCATGCCCTACACAATTAAATAAATATTATATAACATTAATAATTAAATAAATTCATAACTAAATAAGTACCAAAAACTTGACATTACCTCTCTTTAGTCATGATCAATGATAGATATAGAATTAGAACATTGAGAGGATATAACTTTATTAGACTTCATATTTTGATTGAAAACATCATCATCTAATTCCCCTTCTTAATCATCACTAGAATCATCTACAACTAAGCACAACAAAACATAAATGAATCAACGATCATATGAATTAGAATAATGAGAAAAATAATACTAGTAAGCTTGGAATCAAACTTACTTTGCTCTTCCATGAGATCCAATCTCTAGTACGAATTAGAAGCTTGGGCAGCGTTTACGCGAAAGTGAACTTGATGCTTATTGAAACTCTACCGGTACTTCATGCGATTGGATACAGCGTAGAAATGGAATTGCAATCACATCTGACCAAGCTAGAGATAATATAGGATGTAATTGCTCTCCTTTCAGTTAAAATATCCAACTCATTTTTCGATCAAGCCTTTTTCATTAAAATACAAGCAACTTTCGGTCACTTGAAGCAGGGGCGTCTTCTTCTTCACGTTTTCAAAATCTACATTTTATACAAAGTCATTATTAATACTCTGATAAACTACGCCAGTCACATTCAATTCAAACAAAAATAAATTATATTTTATACGAAAAGGCTTCGAATCATCAAGACCATGAGTCTACGCTAACTTGTTTCTCACTACTTGAAGTACTTGGGCAATATGTGACAAGTTGTGATACAATTCAAGAGCTCCAAATAAGAGAAGTATCCACGAACACACTTGAATTCATAGGAATCACCACCATAAAGTTTTGAATAAACCCGATCTAAATGAATTTATGCTAGGGATCTAAGATGATAGCAATTGAAAGAATCACACTATACTTTGACCCGATACTTGTCAAACTTGGCATGCATATGACTTCCCATTATTCTCAGTAGCCTATCATTGTCTTAGTAATTATATTGAGTATGTTGGATTAGGAACACTTGAGGAAGTACAAATTAGGCACATGGGATATGATGTACGGAGAATAAGCAAAAGTAACTTTATGAAACACCCTCGACAAATTAGAAATCTTTTCTGCTTTTGCTCCATTCTTCTTAGGAAGGACAATGTCTGTATAATTAGAATCCTTTCATTTGTAAATGGAATAAATGCACGACGATAAAAAAGTGCCTTTGTCTAGGCATAACATAAGTTGAGTTCCACCTAGTTGGAACATCCCCTTGCAAACCTTTTTTACTCTCTAATGAAACTTGAGAGCAACACAAATCATAGAACTTCTTATTCCTTCCCCAGTGAGCCTTTAGCCTGTTTGAGTGCTTTCTCGAATTTTTATCAGCAGTTCTACATCAATTTCTTTGGAGTCCATCTTGGACTATCAATTAAAATATGTACCTGACAGGAACATGAAAGAACTCACCATCCCTCGAGAGGCATTTTTAAGGTTAAGTTGACTCTTCTAGCGACTCAAGCAAAAGTAATCATTACTAGAAACATTAATCTAAGTCAAAGAAAAATAATTTTTCCTTTCGAATTTCTTTGTCGGTCAAAGTGTATCATTTTCTCGAGATAATGCAATACAGGTGTGGGGAGGGCATGAGACAAAAGTTGAAATTTTTGGCTTCCAAGTTTAGATCGACATAATGGGCTGTGTGGAGAAACATATCCACTCAGTCGATAGCAGAAGTCCTGATCGGATGTGAACAAGTTCTTCCGGGGAGGAACCCTGACGATTTTAAGTTTATCCTTTTCTCTTGTACGTTTTAACACATCGATTTTCACGGTATTCCTGAGAGGCATCTTGATATTGTCATAAGCATACTTGAACATTGCTCCTAATACCCTGTATTATGGATTAATCAGGAAATGTTGAATCATGCTTAAGTATTTCTTTGTGACCATTAACTCACAAAAACTTTGGGATCAGAATTTTGTGGTTATTACATAGATCTTGGGCCTTAGCACCAGAATGGTGTCAATGTCCCCATGATAACACATTTTCCATGTGAGTATGTATTGCAGTTCAACGACTAGACTCACATATATGTTTGATACCCTGAATATTACATCTGACATACTTCAAAAAGTACGGATATTTTGCTGTTCAGTGCAGCTAAAGTATTTCCATCTCTCTGTAATTTCTTTTGTTGCTTCTGATTAAGTTTGCAACTTTTTAAATGATTGTACCAGTTGATGTCTGTATTGTTTAAGTTATAACACCTTAAGTTCATGCAAACTAGTCTTATTTAATGTAAATTATAATATTGTGATCGGAGAATCCATCATTTGAAATGAAAAAATAATTAAATAGAATCCATTTTTAACAAATACATACATTTGTCAGTAAATGAATGTTCATACTATCTAATAAACAATACCAAAACGATTAAATAAACCTTTAGAAACCATTAAGAGAATAGCATAATATGACCTTACTTAAAAGAGTAAAAACCATTAATTACAGTGTTGACATGGGATTATCCATTATATTGAACAAATAGCAATGATAAAGGAAAAAA